>CM054057.1:405886426-406076653 GCA_028641055.1 Alopecurus myosuroides
GGTGCGCACCAGGTCGGTGCCCACACCGCTTAAGCGCTGAAGCTGCCCCTGCATGACCGTGATGCTATCTTCGATCTCGGCCTTGGTGTCCATGGGTTCGCCCTTCTCAACACGAGCTGCTCGGGGCCTTCGCCAGGGCAGGCTTGCAAGATGACTGGAAGATTTCTGAAAAAAGCTATTGAAAGATCAGAAACAAAGCCTAGTAGAAAAACAAACCGAGCAGCGGAGAGCGCAAGAAACAAGAAAAGGGGGCGGAGATGTAAGCACTTACTGTTCAGATCGAAGAGCACCGCCTGCAGCATTTTCTTTCCATGTTTCTTCATCATCAAGCATCTGCTTTCTTCCACCTTTCAGAACTGCGCCAACTGGAGCAAAAGATCCGCGTTGCATTTCCTTCAGTGACTTGCATTCCAGCTCGAGGGCCTGTCCGCTTCGCTGTGGCTGCCGTTTCGGCCTTTTACTTCTCGGCCACCGCGTTGTCCCTCTTGGTGGCTAGGTCAGTGGCTTTCTTGAGAGCAGTTCGCACTTGGTCCAGCAGTGGTTTCAGCTCGGCGAGGTGCCTTTTCGTGAATCCACCTCAAGGGTTGCAATCTGCGCCTGCACCTCAGCGGGCTTGAGGCAGTCGAGATGCTCTTCGACAAACTTCTTATGATCTTAAAGCAAAGCACGGTCAGCAGAGTAGCAAAGATGAAAGCAAGAAAACAAGCCCAGAAGACAGCAACATACCTTCCAGTCTCTTGATCGTGGCTTGCCCATTCTCAAAAAAGGCACGCAGTTCGCGTGCTCATCGGCCAGGGCCTTAAACTTGCCTGCAGAGTAGGACGGGTTAGAGCAGAAATCGAAAGCGGGCGTAAACAATCAAACGCAGGAACCGCAAAGCTAAAGGCTTACCTTCCACTTCAGAAAGTCTAAGAGTGCTGTTCATGACATCCTTATCCCGCCACCTCAGCGGACTTGAGCTCCTTTTCCAGGGCCTCGAGGCGCCTCCTAGCAATGTTGTGGTTCCACAGCAGTCGCCGGTACAGATTGGTTCTTTTCAGAAGGCAGTTCTGGGAGGAAGAAAGAAAAGGAGTCAGACAAAGACGGGTAGATTCAACCCGAGAAGGCGGCAACACGGTTGAGTAACCGCCCTACTCGGCCAGAATCTCGGGGACTGTAAGAAGAAGCAGCAGAATAGAAGAGAAAGAAAATGCAACTCGGGACGGATGAAAAAAGCTTACCCGCGTAAGTTTGTTCAATATCCTCCGCGCCTTGCGATGGACGAAGAGCTTGGCGGCAAGAGTGCTGGTGTTGGACGCAATAGTCATGGGTTTATAACCCATGTCTGCCTTGTTCCAGTCGACACGCATGGTGGTCCAGATCGCCCAGAGATGTGCCGTGCCAATTCATGTTGCCGAGGACGTCGCTGTCCCACTCAGCATCGATGAATCCAACCCGGTCGACTATCTGCTCAATGCCCGTGGATGTCACCTCGGTTTCTGCAATCCTCGCGCGAGTAGAACGAGACGGATCGGTCTTTGTTCCTGGCTGGAGGCTTGGAGTCCACCGGCGTAGCCTGTTTGCCCCTCCGAATAGCGAGCTTCCTCTCGACTGGGGTCAGTGGAATGTCGTGCTGTTGGCTCACCTTCACCATGTAAGGTGGGTAGGTGGGTGGATGCCTCAGTCTCATGAATGGTGAGCTGGCCAGGCTTGGCAGTTGGTCTTGGCGGTAGCATCGTGGCAGCACCACGCGTACCACTACGCGAAGGATTCCTGCGGACCAGCGCCATCTGACTGGCCAGTTGGCTTCTTTCTCGGCGGCCTGGGTCTCGGCAAGCCTTTTTCTCGGCAGCCCTCTTCTCGGCGGCATTCTTGTCAACAGCCTCCTGTTTGATCTTCTTGATAAGCTGCTGGGCTGGAGGGCTGGATGTTGTCTTAGTCTTCTTCATTGATGGAGGGCTTGGCGCGGTGGAGGAAGTGCCCTGCTGGGTAGGCGGAACCAAAGGCGCGCTACTCGGGCGCGCATCCGGCTGAGCGCTACCCTGCGCGGGCGCCTGGTTGCGCGTCGCTCAGAGGGTATTGCTCCGCCTCATTGACTACTTCAACCCGCTGCTCGGCAGCGGGGTCTTGCTGTGTGGCATCTGGTCCTTCTACCCGCGGCTGGACCGCGGGGTCGTCTTGCTCAGCAGCCTTTATCGCTGGCTGCTCCTGGTCATCTTCTCGCCGCTCAAGGGAGACATCATCATCATGTTTCTCGGGGTCTTGATCTAGATTCTCCTCGGCCGTGGCGGCCGGAGGAGAAAGCGGTCTTGTGTCGTGATCAGTGTCCCGCGCTTCTTGATCTGCGCGGGTCTGCTGCTCCTGCTCGGCGTCGGGGGCGTCTCTATCCATATATCGAGCGTCGTCAGAGTCGTCCCCTTTCACGGGAGAGGACGCACGCGCTCCGGCCTGCGCTGCGGCTCCAGTCTCGTCGTCGAGATCGATGAGGTTATCGACGTCGATGGCGGATTTCTTCTTAGTCACGGTGGGCACGAGAGCGGCGTCAGCGTTCAAGGGGGCTCTGAAGAAAGAAACAAGTTCAGGAAAAAGAAAAGGACAGAGGAAATCGAGGAGAAGCAACGAAGGAGAAAATTCTTACCCTTTGCGGGTAGGGATGTTCCGCCCTTCTCGCGTCGCGGTCTTCTTGGTCGTCTTCCCGGTCGTCTTCTTCTTCTTGGCGGGGGGCTCCTGAGCACCGCTACCCGCCCGTTTGCGGGTAAGAGGAGCAGCAACCGAGAGCGGCTTAACGACAAGGGCTTCCTCGTTCTCCTCCTCGTCCTCTTCTTCAGCATCAGCGCCGCCTGCGAAGTGGGAGAGAAGGAAAACAACTCAGAAGCAAGGATAAATTGGGCAGCGCAGCTTGCGACCAGGCAAGACGAGCTCAATTACCTTCGTCTTCGTCCTCGGTCCAATCACGGACAGATGCATCGACGTGATGCTTCTCTGTCTGAGCATGGGGGAGGTTGAGCCCGTCCGCTGTCTCGAAGGAGACCTCGTCATCCTCCTCTCGGTCCGCCGACCAGTTGTCCTCAAAGCGCTCCATGCTCTCAGTAAGCTGGCGATCAAGGACCTGCAGAATAGAGAGACACCACAAGTTAGTCGAGTAGCATGAAGGCACCCTACCCGACTAGGCGTGCAAACACAAAGCACACTAAGCCTAGGGAAATTTGCTAAGTATTCTACTCGGCAAGGCGTGCAAACACAAAGCACACTAAGCCTAAGCAGTTCTCCTAAGTGTGCTACCCGACATGGCGTGCAAACACCAAGCACACTAAGCCTAAGCAGTTCTGTTAAGCGCCCTACTCGGCGCAGAGTGCAAATGCTAGTCGCAGCAAGGAGGAAAGGCTATATACTCGGATTGCGTATGCAAGAAGCAGAGTAAGAAGCACATACCCGTTCAATCGGCTTTGTACGGCTGTATGGGATGAAGCCATACTGCCAATTGTCTCTGAGGCCGGTGGTGAGGATGGACCGCGCATGAGCGGCGACGTCCGCGTTGCTGAGCTCGAACGTGGTTGTCCGAGTAGAATCGCAGGGGCCGCCCATGTAGCACATGGAGTGGGCGCGTTGCTGGAGCGGCAGCACCCGCTTAGAGATCCAGCAGGCAACCGGATCGTCGCTCTTGAGCCCCTCTCCGATCAGATGGGCAAGGCGCTCCTCCATCTGCGTCAGGTTCCTCTCCATGGACGGCTTGGTATTCCAGTTCTGCCCGGAAGGAGCTCGGTTGCTCCACGGGGGCAGATTGATTCTGTCCTCCACCTTGGCTCCCTTCTTGGCGGGTATGTTCTTGACGTATAGGAACGTCCTCTGCCACTTGCGGACGGAGTCCAATCCCTTGATGCGCGGATGATTGGTTCCGGGGCGCTGCACCATCATGGCGCTGCCGGTCTCCGTTATCCGGCTGCTGGTGTCCGCACCATCCTTCTTGCCTTTGCTCTGTTGGCGGAAGAAGAAGTACTTGGACCACGTCTCCGTCGTGGGGCGAACGCCGAGGAAGGCTTCGCACACCACAGCGTGGTAGGAGAGGAAGACGACGGCGTTCGGGGGCAGATGGTGCATCTGGAGTCCGTAGTGGTCGAGGAAGGAGCGGAGAAAGTTCGATGCGGGGAGCCCGAATCCTCGCGCGAAGTGCGCGAGGAAGACGACGTACTCTCCCTCTTCTAGAGCAGGAACGAGCTCGTCGCCAGGTTGCCAGCAGCGAACACCGGGAGTAACCCTCCGGGTGTTCACCAGCCATTGGCAGTCCTCGGCGGTGACCTCGGACCCTGCCCAGCCGGCACGAGCGTTGTCGTCGCGGGCCATGGCGGAGAGGAAGAAATTGGAGAGAAAATATCGAAGATTTGATGGAGTGGAAGAGCTCGCGGCGGCGCAGTAAGTTGCGCGGCGGCGAGGAGCTCTGCGGCGGCGGAGAAACGAGAAGGCAGAGGGGAATTGCGAGCGGAAGAAGAAGAAGGAGTTACCGAGGGGGTATTTATACCGCTCCTCGAGTTACCGTTACGAGTTGAGGAAGTGGGATCGATCGTGGCAGTAATCGTGTGGCGTGGGTCTGTGGACCGATTAGAAACGCACACAGCGCGGAACGCGCGCGTAACGGCCGCATTAGATCCCACGACGAGATCGTGGGCGATTACTGCGCGTGATGGGACGTTACGAGCTGGTGGGCCCACCCCGTGAAAACTGGGCGCGTGGCCTGTCAGTTACCGGGCACCGAGACGTCGAAGTCGTGTCCGCGTGACACGTGCCCAGTTGCAGCGCCGAAAGCCGGATTGTGCTCTGTCTCACAGAGATTCTGTTTCAAGATTTCACCAAGTCATTTTACTCGGCCACAGAGAAGAGAAGCGGCCCTACTCGGAAGGAAGTAAACAAGACCAAGGGCTACTCGGAGGCTTTCACCTGGCCTCCCAAAGCTCAAGGACAAGACTTTCAAGGTTGGTTTTTAAGCTGGCAGGGCCCAGTGAATGAATTCGCAGGGCTCTACCAGCTTCGGGGACTGCTGTCGGGGGGCTACCCCCGAGTAGGGTAAAGGCAAGTGCTAAAGGCAAGATCAGAAGGGGTGTTTGGCCGAGTAGCCGGCTACCTGGTACTCGCTACCCGGTCGACTGCTACCCGGTCTCACATCTAGACAGCCAGAAGAATGAATCAAGAGAGTTGTGCTTCTCCGAACAGAAGAGCTGGACCGAGTAGAAATGGCGGGAACCTACTCGGGCCAGAAGTCAAAGGAGCCGTTCTGACACCGAATCCCGCGTATCCCGGGTCCGTACTTGGCACTGTTCACAGCACTGTTCATCTGGGGACGGCGTGCCTGACAGCGACAGTGTGTCAGCAGGGCGTCGCAGGATAGGGGGGACCTACTCTGTGTTCGCACAGTGATAACAGACTGGTTACTTGGTTTTGCCCAACGACTTTCCGCATCAGGACAAGCTTAGAAGCCAAAGCTGTCAGCGGGAACTCGGAAGAAGGACGGTGTGCACACAATGTCGACACTTGTTTGTATTTGGCTGTATCCGGCTGGGCACCGGGTATATAAGGTGCCCCGCCGCCTCCTGCGCGAGGGACGAGACTTGGGCTGGATCATATGTTGAGATTCTTGACCTAATTCTACCCGGAGAGAGAAGAGTGGCTACTCGGTAGCAAGAACCATTGTACTGTGGCTACTCGGTGAGACACCAGAATACATAAAGAAAGGCAGGAGTAGGGGTTTTACCTCCTCACGAGGGCCCTGAACCTGGGTAGATCGTGTTGTTTGCAGTGCTATTTTCATCCTTCACGCGTCTACTCGTCGCGTGATCCCTCCCCGAGCGCCTCCAGCGTCCTTCGTCCCCACATCTTTAGCCATCCTATGGCATCTGCCGTGACACCACCACGACATGCAGCATGACGGATCCTTGTACACTAGCTTTGGCCCTGTCCCACGCCTCTTGCGAGACGTTGAGCGTCCTTTGTTCGATAGTCTTGGTTGGTCCGGCCATATAGACGTGGACAAGGCAAGGTCCGCGGTTTCCCTGATCGGAGCGGTCATCAACGTCTACGTCGATGGATTCTTCTACATCTATCGAATGGAAGTCAAGGTCATTGTAGAAGATTGAGTTGGTACTCGACTCGAAGTTATAGCTGGGGTCGACGCGTGGTGGCGTCGGAGTAGCCACAGTAGGTGCTGATGCAGATTCCGACTCCACCGGCGAGGGAGAGTCGGGGAAGCGCAGGATGACTTATTGGTTGTCATGGAAGGGGAAGTCGCCGAACGCCTGATACATCCAAAACGTATCTCCTTTTCTGAACACTTTTCTTATTGTTTTCTTCTAAACTTGTGAGTTTTGGATACCACTAACACGGACCTAACGTTGTTTTTAGCAGAATTACCTTGGTGTCTCGTTTTTGTGCAGAAAAATCAACTTTCGGGAAAATGCCCAGAAAAGACCCCATTGGTCTTAAAACTCCAAAAGACCCTGGGAGCCAGAAGAGGGCCAGAAGAGGGGAAAAGAGGGGTCCACACCAACCCCCGGCGCCCCCCCCCCCCCCCCCCCCCCCCCCGCCGCGCCGCCTGGTGGTGTGGGCCACTCCCTCACCCCCTCGAACTCCCCTTTCGACTACATATGCCTCGTAAACCTAAAACGCGGTGGGGGTCATCATATTCCATAGAAACACAACAGAGCACCGCTGCCACCCCAAACCTTGATTCGGGGATCAGAAGTTCCTGTTCTGGCGCCCTGCCGGGACGGGGATTCGAAGGAGATCGTCTCCATCGACACCGTCACCTCTTCTCCATCAACCATCCATGTTTCCCCGGTCCATGTGTGAGTAAACACCACTGCAGGCTGAGAGGGATGGAAGGGATTGGATGAGATCGATCATGTAATAATGCCAGATTGTTAGGGCATAGTGCCTAGTATCTATTGTTAGTGTTTTCTACCGTTGTTGCAACTTGTTATGCTTAATGCTTGTCGCTAGGGCCCGAGTGCCATGATTTCAGATCTGAACATGTTATTGTTTCATGAGTATAATGTTGTTTCTTGATCATATCTGCAAGTTGTTTTACACATGTAATTGTCCGGAACCCGAGGCCCCAAAGTGACAAAAATTGGGACAACCGGAGGGGATGGCTGTGATGTGAGGATCACGTATGTTCATGGAGTGTTAATGCTTTGCTCCGGTGCTTTATTAAAAGGAGCACCTTAATTACCAGTAGTTTCCCTATAGGCCCCGCTACCACGGGATGGTAGGACAAAAGATGTTGTGCAAGTTTCTCATTGCGGTCACGTATGACTATATTGGAACACATGCCTATGGTTTGCCTACATGTTTGATGCTTTATATTATTATCTGCAATGCCCTAGTTAGATTATTACATGAACTATGTTATCCATGCAACGCCCGTCCATCCATTCCCTCTATGCCTACTGTACTTCACATCATGTTGTTTTCCGCAATTGCTACTGATGTTACTATTTTACTACTGATGTTATTTTATTTCTACTGCTGCTATAAAACTGTTACCACTGATAAATTGTTGCAAGCAAGTCTACTTTCAGATCCAGCTGAATTGACAACTCACTTGTTAAGGCATATAATTCTTAGGCTCCCCTTGTGTCGAATCAATAAATTTGAGTTTTACTTCCCTCGAAGACTGTTGTGATCCCCTATACTTGTGGGTTGTCAAGACTATTTTCTGGCACCGTTGCCGGGGAGAATAGCTTTATTTATTTTCTCACTTGATCATGATATTGTTTGCTGCAACCCGTTCATCATGGGTAAGACTCGTGATGGAAAAGTTCCTATATTACCATCCACTACTAGAAGAGGTACAACTCTGAACACCTTTGTTTCTCTTGATTCTCTGTTATGAGTAAGCTTCTTACTCCACCACATGCTACACGTACTGTTACTTTTGCTGAGTCTGAGAATGCTTCTGATACTTTTGATGATTCTTCTAATGTGCTTGATGATACTGGTTCTCTAGGTCCTTTCCTAGATGCTACTATTGCTAGATCCAAACAAATTAAAAATCCTGAAATTTCTGTTGAAGATATTGGTACACCTGTTAATTCAACTGAGCTTATTGATGATCTTGATGAAACCTATATTGAACTTAATGATGATTTTATTGAAGAAGCTCGTGCGACTACCGGTGCAAGTGCTCTTAAGAGTCTTCTTGCAAGACATGCTGTGAAATATAAATCTTCTCTTGACGCTAAGTTTGCCACATCTCCCATACACATTATAGACAAGGATTATGATTTCTCTTTAGATTTATATTATATATCTATTCTTGAGAAGGATCCTTTTTGTGGAACTGAGAATAAAAGTGCTATGGAACACATAAGTGAGTTTTCATGTTTGAGTAGTTCATTTTCTGATGATACTAAGTTGCCTACTTATTTTGTTACCAAGATCTTCCCTCTCATTGACAGATGAAGCTAAAATTTGGTTTAACAATCTGTCACCTGGGTGTATTACTGATCCTATGTATTTGGTTAATGTTTTATTTCAAAAACATTTTCCTGCTAGTGCCCAACATGTTGTTGTGCAGGACATCTTTAACTTTAAGCAAATTGAAGGAGAAAAATTGCATGAATCTTGGACAAGGTTTTCTTCTTTGATAAGAGCTAGCCCTGGATACCCATTACCTAAAAATGAGCTCCTAGATATATTTTATAATGGACTAACTGTTGAATCTAGGATATACCTGGATAGTTGTGTTGGTTGTATTTTCGGGAAAAGAACTCCAGAAGAAGTTGAGGAATTAATGGCTAAAATAGCCGAAAACAATGATGATTGGAATATACATGAGCCTACACCTACACCAGAGCCAACACCAATACCAACACCCAAGAAGAGAGGAATGATTGAATTAAATGGTGAAGTGATGAAGGAAGCCAAGAAATCTCTTAAAAAGAGGGGTATTAAATCTAAAGATGTGAAGAATTTACCTCCTATAGAAGAATTATGTAAGCCTATTCCTCATCCATCAACTGTTGAGGTACACTCTCTTCAATACTTTTATAATAGAGATATTCCCTATTCTAAACCACTTGATGAATGCTTAGATGAATTTGATAATTATATTGTTAGGCAAGACAACTTTAATAGGAGAGTGCAAAATTATCTTATGGAAAACTCTAGAGCTATTGATAATTTGCATGGTATTATTGAGAGAACCTCTAATGATGTTAAAATGCTTGTTAAACATTTTCAAATGGTTCAAACTCAAATTGATCAACTTACTAAAGTGCAAAAAGACATGCTAGCGAATGCTTCTAGAGATAAACATGTTTGTGAAATAATTACTAGAAGTGGTGTTTCTACTCAGGACCCCTTGTATCTTGAAGGACATCCTAAAAGAATTGAACAAGATTCTCAGCAACCTAAACACAATAGTTCTCCTTCTAAGAAAAAGAAGAAGAGACATAAAAATGTTGTAGAATCTCCTGAACCTGCTAAAGATCCTAATAGTATATCTATTTCTGATGCTAAAACTGAAAGTGGTAATGATAAAAGTGATGTTTCTGATAAAGAAGAACATGTGCTGAACCTGAAAAGCTAACTAAAACTACAAAGTATACTAAGGAGGATTTCATTGCTAATAAACATGGTAATGAAAGAGAGCCTTGGGTACAAAAAGAAATGCATTTTCCTAATAAGAAACACAAATCAAAGGAATAAGAACATTATAACAAGTTTTGTGAATGGATGAAACCTCTGTTTTTTGCAAATACCCTTGACTGATGCTATTAAATTGCCTCCTTATTCTTAATATATGAAAGATATTGTCTCCAACAAAAGAAAAATTCCTAATAAGGAAATTTCCACTATGCTTGCTAATTATTCTTTCAATTGCAAGGTTCCAAAGAAGCTTGGAGTTCCTGGTATTCCTACTATCCCTTGTTCTATTAAAAATAATTATGTTAGAACTGCTTTATGTGACTTGGGAGCTGGAGTTAATGTTATGCCTTTCTCTCTTTGTAAGAGACTCTCTCTTAAAAAATTGATACACAGCGATATATCTTTGCAAATGGCTGATAGGTCCACTATTATTCTTGTTGGTATATGTGAGAATGTTTCTGTTCAAGTTGCTACTAATTGCTTGATATTAACTAACTTTGTTGTGTTGGAAATGCCTGAAGATGATAATATGTCTATTATTCTTGGGAGAGCTTTTCTTAACACTGCAGGGGCTGTTATTGATTGCAATCAAGGAAAAGTAACTTTTAATGTTAATGATAAAGAGCATACTGTTTATTTTCCCAAGAAGATTGATAGAAGATGTGGTTTAAATTCAATTGAAAATATTGAGACCATCAAGATTGGAGAATTTTATTGTCCCATTCCAGTACCACCAAAAGAATATGAAATTATTATGATTGGGACTATGTCCCTCAAGGTTGAGGTAACATGATTATTTAGTTATTAGCAAAGTTTTGCTTCATATGAAAATTGTTCTGGTAACAAGACTTGATCACCCTTGTTAACATAATGATTTTGAATGAAGAGGAAAATGTTTTCACTATGTTTTCACCTTCCCCACTATGTTTTCACCATGTTTACTTTTGTTATCGCATTGCTACATGAGTACAATAATGTTTTCCATCATCCATATTCATGTTTTCCTGATGATTTCACCCTGATTAATATGGTTATGCATGTTTTCACCACCCATACTTTTGTTTTCACCACTAGCACTTTTGTTTTCTTTGGACATTTTTCCATTAGAGTGTCATAGAACCTCTATAGTTCTGGTTTTGGTTTTATTTTCCACCTTTTCACTTTCGTTTTCCTGGTTTTTATTAATTATTAAAATTCTGGAAGTACCTCAAAAAAAAAGGTTCTCGAAAAATTCCAGAAAAATTATAATAAATTTTTACGTCAAAATGAGGTAGAGAGCCACCTGGGAGGCCCCAGGGGGACCCACCAGTCAGGAACACCATGGGGTGGCGCGGCCTGCCCCCTGGTGGCGCCAGCACATGGTGTGGGGCCCCCTGGCCCCCACTAACTCTCTCCCTGCCAAAGTCTTCTCTCCCACCTCCCAAACTGAAAACATTTCCTGGAACCCGTGTTCTTGTTGTTCTTCCTCTGGATTTTCGATCTCCTTCTTCAGACCATCATTTGTGCTGAGATTTGGTGTGTTTGATCTCCGGTATGTGACTCCTTCGATGATCCAAGTTGAATTTTATTTAGTGAAGTATTTCTTGAGTATTTTGGTACTGTAGGTGACAGCTTATGTGAGTTTGCATGCTTGATTTGAGTAGAAATAATGTATTTTTTATGTATGTTTAGCTCTCATATAAGGCCATATGGTAGTTTCCACCTTATAGTTCATCGAAATTTATTTTTGTGATGATTGTTGAAAAATTTCAGAGATGGAGCACAATGTTCATCAACTAAACCAGCATGAGTTGGAGTTGCATGAGCTCATGATCGTGCTCCACGAAGAGAGAGTGTTCCCATCAATTTATCCGTGTCAGGAATTCATGAGGATTACAGAAATTTTGCAGGATTTCAACACTCTTTTGTATAATGCAGGTTGGACCGTTTCATTGAGGATGAACCTATCCAACATGAAAAACTAACTATGTTTGTGGTGCAGGATTTTCGTTTTAAATGGTCCTCAACTAACCCTATGGTCCACTACAAAATTTACAATAAAGCTGTAAACTTGCCTTTCAGTGATTTTTGTGCGGCTATCAAGGTACCAGAGTGGGGTTCTTGTGAGAACATAAGAGGGCAGCCTAAACCACTGTTGGAATGATATGAGGAGATTTGCCAAGGCAGAAGCTTCACCGGGGAGAGTGGTAAAATACGATAAATTCATCTCCCTAGCATTTGATACTTTGCCTATTTTATTTCTAAATGTGTGCTAGCTGGAAAAACTTCCAACAGGCTATCTGTTTATGATTTGGCATTTATTTCAGCTGCCTTAAGATGTGATAAGTCTTATAACTTTGGCGCTTTAATTGCTTACTGATGGTGCATATCTTGCACTCGTTGGGATACCCCAAGAGGAGGGTGTGATGATCACAGCGGTAGGAAGTTTTCCCCTTAGTTAAGAACCAGGATTATCAAGCCAGTAGGAGAAAGAGAATCTTCGGAAGGTTGATGCCACTGAAGGTGGTGCTGGCGCTTCACCGGTGTCAGCAACAACGTGGAACCTGCACACAACACAATAAAATACTTTGCCCCAACGGTACATTGAGGTTGTCAATCTCACCGGTCTTGCTGAAAACAAAGACTAGACGTATAGCGTGGAAAAATAGTGTATGCTTGCAGAAAGTAAAGAAAGCAGGAAATTGTTGTGCTTTGTTTAACAGTGTGGAAAATGGACCGGGGTTCGTAGTTTCACTAGTGGTGTCTCTCCATAAAAGATAGCATGTTGGGCGAACAAATTACAGCTGGGCAATTGAAAAATAGAGGTTGCACCGTAGTGCATAATATGACATGAACATTATTATGCTATTTAGTGCGGGAATTACAACAAGATACATAGACCGACATCCATCTGCATCTATGACTAATAATCCACCCTCGGGTTATCATCCGAACCCCCTCAGGTATTAAGTTGCAAGCAATAGATAATTGCATTAAACAAAGTGTGTAATGTAAGCAATGATTATGCACGCGGACACTATTACCGCTGTTTTCTCCCTAATGGGAACAGCACATCCTCCCCCTTCAAGTTTCTGTCACTCGAGCAAGGCAACAAGGAGGCATGAACCCACTATCGAGCATAAATACTCCCTCTTGGAGTCACTAGCAGCTACTTGGCCAGAATAACCACTAGCAACGGAGAGCATGCAAGATCACAAATAACATATGCAAATAAAGACTATAATCAACTTGGCACAAGGTCAATATTCATAGGATCCCAGCAAACACAACACATAGTATTACATAAGATCAATCTCGATCATGATAGGCATCTCACGAGATCTAAACATGGAGGCATATGAGGAGAATACAACCATCTAGCTCAGCTACGAACCCGTAGTCCAAGGATGAACTACTCACGCATCACTTCGGAGGCAGGCATGGTGATGAAGAGGCCTCCGGTGATGATCTCCTCTCCCGCGGGGTGCCGGAAACAGCTTCAGATACCCCCCTGATCTAGGGTTGACGATGACGGCGGTTGCGGAACTTTTTTTGGGATTTTGATCAGGTGTTTAGGGTTTTCCATCCGGGGGTCTTAAATAGGCGAAAGGGCGAAGGCGGTGGAGGCTAGGGGGACCCACACCCATAGCTTGCGCAGCCAGGGGGCCGCGCCACCCTATGGTGTGGCCCCCCTGCTGCCCCTCTTCGACTCCTCTTCGGTCTTCTGGATGCTTCCGGGGAAAATAGGACTTCCGGGCTTTGAATTTTCCAATTCCAAGAATATTTCCAGAACAACTTTTCTGAAAATAAAAAACATCAGAAAACAGGGAACTGGCTCTGTGGCATCTTGTTAATAGGTTAGTCCGGAAAACGTGGGATCACTTACCGTCTCTCGCTTAACAGTGAGAAGTGCGGAATTTGTGGAGGTCTTATTGCCTCGCGCTTGCTAGCTTTGCATGGTTTGGAGCCACTCCCTCTAGACCTGCAATTTCCTATAGAGAGGTTGGATCTTATTTCCATTGTTCAACATAAGTTTATTTCTACCCATGCTCACTTGCACAATTTATCTTTTGAAATAACTTTCTCCAAACAATCCAGATGGAGAGTTACTAAAACTGTTAGGAAAGTACTTTTGTCTGCACCTCTTTTGTTTAATCTTAATAGCATGCAAGGATGGATGCTTTCTGAGAGTGAGGTGGACACATACTTTGAGCACCACTCCCGGAAAGGGGAGGATGCCAGAGAGGGGGGCGATGGTGATTTCGTCCAGCCCTCCGACGCCACGGGGATCCCGTACCAGCACCCCGGTTATGACTATGCGCCTGCTGCTTCATCTTCCTCTTGGGCGCCCGAGTACGACCATGCGTGGGAAGACCCACCACAGTGGGGATACTTCACGCGCCATGATTTATCTCCACTTAGGCCAAAATCCTAAGCTTGGGGGGAGGTATATCGACATCACACTCATCAATATATCATGTTCGGTCGGTTCTTTGTATATCCATGTTCTCGCTTCTTTTGTTTGTTTTCGTTTTCTTTCGCTTCTTTTGTTTCTGTTTGTTTCATTATTTTGTTCTTGTTTTCCAAAACACAAGAAGACCAAAAATATTTCTATTGTTTCTTTTTGTTTGCTTCTTTAGTTTCTTTTGTTGGTTTGCTTTCTTTTCTCATTTCAGTTTAGTATTCAAAAATTCGAAAATATTTTGCTTCATTTGCTTGTTCTTTTTGTTCTTGTTTTAAATCAAAAACCCAAAAATATTTGGTGTTCTTCTTTGGTTTTGTAAAGTTCGTTGCAGAGTTCACCGTACTTCCGTGTCTCCATTGGATCTTGATTATCATTCTATATTATTCAATCCACCAGTGAAGAGCAGTAATGACGATTTACGACAATCCCAGTTGCGGTGAGAGGCTGGTATGAACTCTATTTGTTTTATTTTTGTACATATACTCGTTGTGTCAACATTCTTAGTCCGTTCATGTAAGGTGTATGTTATTTAACTGGTGCTTGGTAGTTCGTGCTCTCATGTGTAGTTCCAACTTATTAATATAAGATAGCATGTCGTATGAATGTTTGCTTGCATGATTTTATTCATAAAAGGGTATGACATTGTGGTGTCTCCCTCTGATTGTTTCGCTTGGATCGACTTGGCACATGCTCACGCATGCTATGACTAAAAACAAAACATCACTTAAGCCTCGATGATTTATTTTTCCTTAGAGTATTTGTATCATTTGTATACCCCTGTTAATTTTGTTTTGTCGCAATCATGATTATGACATTTGTTGCTCTCTTGATTGTCGCCCCCTGTCTATTGCTAGCCTCCACCTGTACTGAGTATGAGCTCTACTCGTGCATCCCACCCCAAAAACCAAAGTTTGCCAAATGTGTCCACCATACCTAACTATGTTGTGGTATTTAACTGCTACTACAACTAAATTTCTCGTGTGCTACCTTTAAAACCTACTAAAAATTATTCTTGTTTTGTGCCCATGTTTAAGCTCATGAGGACGTAAATAGAGAATATTTATCTCACTTGTTGATTGGATTTCACACCCTGGACTAGTGGCTTCATCCGCTCATCCAATGATAGAAGAGCCAGCAGCGTGGTGCCTAGCCCCCAATTAATACAACAAATTCTCTTCACTCTTTTTGCCCCTGATTTGTCAGTGAAAACATAATTGTGTAAACAAAAGAGAAAGAAGGATGACCTTCTACCCAGATGCGTCCTTCTATGGGAGCCTCTCTTGTGAAGTCTAGTTGGCTTGTGACATACTGTATTGTTTGTTTGCCATCCGTTGACATAAGCATACACCTCTCTTAAAAATGTTTTCAATACCTCGTTTAATAAAATAAAAGCTCTAGCACATGAGTTAATCCATGCTTCCCTCTGCGCAGGGCCTTTCTTTTATTTTTATGTTGAGTCTTCACCTTCTCACTTTATGCACCTTCTTGAGAGCATGGACGTTATTCTTAGTGTAATGTGCTTGTCCCAAAACACGGTTGATAGTGGTATAACTTTGATGCTTGTATCTTTGATATATTTATTTCTAGTCTTCATTTGAACTTCAGAGGTGCCCTGGCATTTATGTTTTGCTCCACTATTAAGGGAAAGCGAGTACACTTCCTATTTTCTGTTGTTTTTAGTTTCAGAAAAGTTGTTCTGGAAATATTCTCGGAATCGGAAAATTCGAAGCCCAGAAGCCTTAGAATTCCTGAAGGTTCCACGGAGTCCCGAAGAGACCCGGAGGGGGGCTACACGGGGGCACACCATAGGGCGGCGCCCCCTGGCCGCCCCATGGGGTGGTGTGGGACCCTCGGGCGACCACCTCCATCGCCCTTTCACCTATTTATTCCCCCCGAGGTGTAAACCCTAAAAATATATACCAACTGAGGCCTCCGTCGTCGTCAACCCGAGTTCGGGAGGGTTCTGGAGTTCTCCCCGGCACCGTACTGGGAGGCAAAATCATCTCCGGAGGGATCTACACCACCAGGCCCGTCTCCGGAGTGATGCGTGAGTAGTTCATCTTTGTACTACGGGTCCATATCAGTAGCTAGATCATTTTTCTATCCTCTTTATGCCTCATGTTTAGATCTCGTGAGCTGCCCTACATGATCGAGATCAACTTATTGTAATGCTACATGTTGTGTTTGCTGGGATCCTATGAATGTTGAATGATATGTCTCTTAATTATCAATCTATCATGTTGTCTTCATGTGTATGTTATTTATGATCTTGCATGCTCTTCGTTGTTAGTAGATGCTCTGGCTAAGTAGATACTAGTAACTCCAAGAGGGAGTATTTATGCTCGATAGTGGGTTCATGCCTCCTTTGCATCCGTGCTCGAGTGACAGAAACGTGACGGATGGAGGATGTGCTATTGCCATTAGGGAGAAAACAACGATGTTTACATTGTTTACATTACACACTTTGCTTACTGCGATTATCTGTTGCTTGCAACTTAATACCCAAAGTTTGTTCGGTTGATATTCTGAGGGTGGATTATTAGTCATAGATGGAGTTGGATAATGGTCTATGAGTCTTGTTGTAATGCCCGCATGAATCATGTCATGTATGCTTCAATATCTATCAATTGCCTAGCTGTAATTTGTTCACCACGCATGTTATCTATCTTTTATGGAGAGACACCACTAGTGAACTATGGACCCCGGTCCATTTTCTCATACTGATAATACAACCGCTGTAATTACTGTTTTCACACTGCTTCCACTGTTTTCACACTGCTACTATTGTTTTCACATTGTTCTCCTACTGTTTTCAACACCATAAATTTAACCTATTTGTTATCAGCAAAATCGATGAGATTTACAACCTCACTGATTCGTTGGGGCAAAGTGAATGGATTGTGTTGTGAAGCTTCCACGTTGATGTTGAACCGGTAGTGCGGCCTACTACATCAACTGCATCAACCTTCAGAAGTTGCTTGTCCTCATACTGGTCGATTCAACCTTGGTTTCTTTTCTGTGGGAAACTTGCCGCTGCACTCTTCACACCTTGCGCTTGGGGTCTGCCAACGAGCGTGTGTCTACACTCCATCAAGCTTTTCTAGCGCCGTTGCCGGGGAGGAAGAGAATTTCTGCAAGGGGGGTCTCTCACTTCCAATTACTTTGTTTCAGTTTTGCTTAGTATATTTTATTTTGTCTTGTTTGCTTATCTTTATCAAAAACACAAAAAAATAGTTCTTATTCTAGTTGTTGTTTTTATCATGTTTTTAATCTTGCTAAAATGAGTACCCCTAAGAACACAAAGTTGTGTGACTTTACTAGCACCAACAACAATGATTTCATTAGCACACCTATTGCTCCACCTGCTCCTACTGCTGATTTTTGTGAGATAAAGCCTGCCCTGTTAAATCTTGTTAGGAGAGAGCAATTTTCTCGTGTTAGTACTGATGATGTTGCTGCCCATCTTAATAATTTTGTTGAACTATGTGAGATGCAAAAATATAAAGATGTAGATGGAGATATTATTAAATTGAAATAGTTTCCTTTCTCTTTGAGAGGAAGAGCTAAAGAATGGTTGCTATCTTTGCCTAGAAATAGTATTGATTCTTGGACTAAATGTAAAGATGCTTTCCTTGGAAAATATTATCCTCCTGCTAAGATTTTATCTTTAAGAAGTAGCATTATGAATTTTAAGCAACTTGATAATGGGCATGTTGCTAAAGCTTGGGAAAGAATGAAATATTTCGTAAAGAATTGTCCCACTCATGGACTGGCTACTTGGATGATCATCCAAACCTTTTATGCAGGTCTAAATTTTTCTTCAAAAAACCTTCTAGATTCAGCTGCTGGAGGAACCTTTATGTCCATGACTTTGGGGGAAGCAACAAAGCTTCTTGATGACATGATGGTAAATTATTCTGAATGGCACACTCAGAGAGCTATAACAGGTAACAAGGTAAATTCTGTTGAAGAAACTTCCTCTTTGAGTTATAGACTTGATGCTATTATGTCTATGCTTGTGAATGTCCATGCTCCTATTGATCCAAACAATGTTACTTTAGCCTCTTTGGTTGCTCAAGAAGAGCATGTTGATGTGAACTTCATTAAAAATAATAATTTCAACAACAATGCTTATAGGAATAATTTTGGTAGCAATAATTATAGGCCATATCATGTTAATAGTGGTAATAATTATTCTCATGATAGAACTGTAATGTCTAATGAAATAATTTCAGAAGTTGAAAGATCCACTAAATACTTTATGCAAAAGCTATATGAGCAAAATAAATTATTTACTAAGACCATGGAGGAACAATATGTTATGCTAAAAAATATCAGTTATCAACTTGAGAGTTTAAATAGATAAATATCTGGTTTGCAAGTTAAAATTGCTCGTGTTGAAACTTCTATTTCATCCATGTCTGAAGCACAATCTTCTTTGATCAATAGAATGGATGCTAAAACTGAAACTAAAGATGAGAAACCTTTTGCTGCTACAAATGCTATTCAAATTCGAAATGATGACAATGTTAGGATGTTAGCTGAATTGCATGCTAGATGGGAAAGAGAAGATGAAATAGCTAGAAAGAGTAATATATCTAATGTTTGCACCACTACCGCCACTAGTAAAACTGAATCCTCTCATGCTAGTACTATGAATATGGCTTTCGCAAAACATATTGCAAATGCTCTCATTCAAATTAGAGAGGATGAATTAAGGGGTGAAGCCTCTATCCCTAGGAAGTTAGATGATGGATGGGAACCCATAATTAAAATGAAGGTGAATGATTTTTATTGTAATGCTCTATGTGATCTTGGTGCTAGTATCTCTGTTATGCCTAAAAAAATTATGATATGCTTGATTTGCCACCTTTGGAGCATTATTATTTGGATATTCGTATTATTGATAATGTTAGAAAGAAACCTTTGGGGAGAGTTGATGATGTTCTTATTATGGTTAATAATAACCTTGTCCCTATTGATTTTGTTGTTATGAATATTGAATGTGATGCTTCTTGTCCAATTGTTTTGGGAAGACCTTTTCTTAGAACTATTGGTGCTGTTATTGATATGAAAGAGGAGAATATTAAATATCAATTCCCACTCAACAAAGGTGTGGAACACTTTCCTAGAAAGAGAATGAATTTTCCTTTTGATTCTATTATTCGAACAAATTACAATTTGGATGCTTCTTCACTTGAAAACATTTGATTCCATTTTTCTGGGCCTAGCTAAAAGACGTTAAAGAAAAGCACTTCTCGGGAGATAGCCCATGGTTTTATTTTTGCTTTTTTTTCTTTGAGTAAAGGGGTTGTATACTTCTGTAGCAACTCCTTTGTATCTTTATTTTCATGTTTTAGTTGTCCAAGTAAAGTTTCTATCAATAGTTGGAGTTAGTTTTGGATTTTTGCGCAGAAAACAGATTTGTGTTGTCCACCGTAAAAAATTGTATAAATCACAGAAAAATCAAAATGAACTGAAACTTTTTGTACTTATTCCTCAGCTAATTGCAAAAAAAATTTGTTCTTTATGTTTTTCGATTTGAGCAACTTAAGTGATTCTATCATTTTTCTTACATTTGCTCTTTTACTATGTCAAGTGGATTTATTTGCTTCACGAAACATCAGCGGCTGTAGCTAATGTTTAAAAGTATCAATAGAACTTGTGCCCATGCAGAACCTCTGGATTTTTTTATTTTTGCACTAACCCTCTAATGCGAACTACATTGAGTGTGGTGTGAAGGAAGTTTTCAAGGGTCACGAGAAAAGGGTGATATAATGTGATCAAGAAGAGTGCAAAGTCAAAGCTTGGGGATGCCCCTATGGTTCATCCCGGCAAATCCTGAGAAGACTCAAGCGTCTAAGCTTGGGGATGCCCAAGGCATCCCCTTTTTCATCAACAATGTATCAGGTCACTTCTAGTGAAACTATATTTTTATTCGGTCACATCATATGAATTTTTACTTGGAGTGTCTTTTATGTTTCGTTTTGTTTTGTTTTGTTTTACTTACTACGATAATATTGTTGGAACCTAGAATTGTTGTTTGGGAGAGAGACACGCTCCGCTTTTTCATATGAATACCCGTTATGCTTGTATTCTTAGTTTTTCTTCTAGTTACTGCAAAATTCCTTTTTAGCTCATGTTTTTCATGCATATCTTATTCAGAGTTGTTTGTTTTAGTAGAGTTGTGTTATTACTCTCTTGCTTGATTGTTGTATCTCTTGGATAGTTTTTGTTTAGTATAAATTTCTTGGTGTTGGAAAGCAGCAGTACAATTTCCGTGCTTATAAATGTGCAAATAGAAGCTTGTATAGACTGTGGCTACACTTCTTCATGTCATGGTAGATGTTACTTTAATTTTAAAGCCTAGTGGTTATTTTTGTAGCATGAATTTTCTCAAATAGCTGAGAGTGTTTAATGTGCCATTGAAAGAATCATGAGTTGTTGTTGTCATATTGAAGCAAAAAATTTGTGGTGTTCTCCTTTCAATGTTTTATTTGGCTGACTTGGCACATGCTTCACTTATAGCCGCTATGATCATTTAGTTTTTGAACTCGTAATACCCTTTATGATTTGATTAATGATGTTTTTGTCGCTATGCATGATTATGACCATTATTGCTCTCTTGATTTGTCGCTCTCAGTCTTTTGCTAGCCTCCACCTGTACTGAGTATGAGCTCTACTCGTGCAGCCAACTCCCAAAAATCAAAGTTTGCCAAACGTGTCCACCATACCTACCTACATGTGGTATTTAACCGTCACTCCAAAGTAAATTGCTCATGTGTTACCTTTAAAACGTTCAAAATTAGTCATGTTTTGTGCTCCTGTTTTAGCTCATGAGGATGTAAATAGTGAATCTTTATCTCACTTGTTGATTGGACTTTCACACCCTGGACTAGTGGCTTCATGCGCTTATCCAATTGATAGAAGAGCTGGAAGCAGAGAGCCCAGCCCCAAACTTAATACAATAAATTATCTTCACTATTTTTGCACCTGATTTATCTTTCAGAGCATAATTGTGTAAATAAAAAAGAAAGAGGGATGACCTTCTACCCATATGTGTCCTTCTATTGGATTCGCTCTTGTGAAGTCTAGTTGGCTTGTGACGTACTTTATTTTCTCTTTACCATTCGTTGACATAAGAATACACAGCTCTCTAAAAAATTGTTTTAATACCTCTGTTTAACAAAATAAAAAGCTCTAGCACATGAGTTAATCCCTCCTTCCCTCCGCGAAGGGCCTTTCTTTTACTTTTATGTTGATTTTCCCTCTTCTAACTTTATGCACAGTTGAGAGAGCATAGTTGTCATTCTGAGTTTAATGTGCATTTGTTCCAGAAACATTATTAAATGATTCATGATGTGTTATTACTTGCTCTCAAATTATCTGTTCTAGTCACCCACTTGAACTTTGAAGGTGCCCTGGCATTTATGTTTTGCCCCACTCTTAAGGACAAGCGAAATATCATTTTGATATGTTTTCTCTATGCTCGAAACAAACGTATAGCTTTCAAGTGCATTATTATTCATGATCTTTTATTTGTGTTACTTTTCATGATGCAAGGTGATTGCTAAGTTTCATTGTTAGAATTATATCAATTATGCCTGTGTTTTAAGTACTATGATCTCATCTTATGTATGATTTTACTTTAAGATGATCAAATTTATATCGGTAGCATGTCACCTCAGAAATTATTTATTTTTATCGTTTACCTACTCGAGGACGAGTAGGAACTAAGTTTGGGGGAGTTGATACGTGGACGCTTCCACTACTAGGAAAAAGGGCATCAGTGGCGCACCAAAGTGATGCGCCACTGATTCCCCAATGGTGCGCCACCGATTCCCGCCACCGATTCCCTAGAGGGAATCAGTGGCGCACCACACTGATGCGTCACTGATTCCATTAGGGATGTGCCACTGATTCCTATATACGTATACAGTTTTGTTTGTACACGTATTCATACGGTATGTATACATGTATTTATACAGGTTATACAATTCAAATAACATATTGCAAAGTAGTATAAATAGACAAAGCTGATCATTGTCGCAAATCGTCACATTCATAGCTAAAATCCGAAATACTGATAACTTTGAAATATTACAAGTTCATCAACACATAGTCTATCGTAGCAAGTCGCCCATCACAAGTTCATCGACACATAGTCTACCCTAGCAGTAGATCGCCTGTCTTGGTAAACGATAGAGAAGACGAGCAGCATCTAACCGGTCCTGGTACCAGCAGCATCTCGCTGCTCCGGGCTTCTCCTCGCCGCCCTAGCAGCAGAAGATCGCCGTCCTAGTACCAGCACCATACTAGCAGCAGGAGCAGCGCGTCGCCGGACCCTGTCCTCCTCCTCGCCGTCCTATGTGTCGCTTCCTACAACATTAGCGCATATGAGCATGAGAGTAGACCTCAAAAGATAATGCCAGGCCTGAATTAGCGCATAGTGTACTTCTAGTTGCTACTAGTAGCACCAGCAGCAAGAGCGGCAAAAAGAAACATAAGAAGCAATGGTAATGCCAGACCTGAATTTCAGTCCGCCTGAAACACAAGAAGAAATTCTTCAAGATGTACTCCATGATGATATAGGTATACAAGTAGTGCCTTGATGATTTCTAGTGCAAGTTTGTTGATGAAATTCTTGGAAAAAATCATTGCAACTGAATTTATCTACTCTAGTAGTGCAAGTACAGTTTGCCAACAAGATGTGTTCCATTTTAGTTTTATCTAGTACTCCTATACTGGTAGTAGTTTTATCTAGTAGTGCAAGATATCAGATCCAATATTCACTTCCATTTCAGTTTTATCTAGTACTCCTATACTGGTAGTAGTTTTATCTAGTAGTGCAAGATGTCTGATCGTACTACTATACTGGTAGCAACATGTAGCTTCCAGATGGAGTGTGTCACTCTCGTGTGCTAATCTGGGTATAGTACAGTGTTGAGACAAAAATCTGGACATAAATGGCAGCGGTACCACGAATGGTTGGCCACGATTAGTACTGCTCCGGATGGCCTACAACAAGAATACTAGGTAAAACAAAAAAAAGTTGCGCTAAAATTTCTGCATTTGGAGGGTAATGATTCATCCAGGCCAGGAAACACGAGTGGCCCATGAACATTTAAGCTCCTATTTACAGAGACGACAAGGAGAACAACTATCAAGATAACAGGAATATATGCTCCTTCTTTGCTATCAAGATAACAGGAATATATTCGTGTGAATTCCTACTGTTGTACCAGGACAAATAACCTTATAACGCAAGAACCCAGAATCAAATAACTGCACCAGTGTATGTATCTTTTTTATCCAAGAATTATATATGAATATAAGAAACTGTTACTGTAGAAAAGCAGAGTCTGGTGGAAAAGAAAATTGCATAGAGTACAGTTGATTATTTGTGAGTACCTTGTTAAACCCAATACACGTATGCTGACAGATGCTTCAACTAGCGCGTTATGGACGCGAGGTGAGCGTAGCTTCCTGATCAATCTGCAAGAAGAGATGAACCTGATTTGGCCCATGACGGAGGAGGCGGCGCAATGGCTTCGTGTTCGTCGCGGACGACGACGTAGACGAGTTCTGTTGTTGCCTCAGCAGATCCTTCTACCACCTCGCCGGGACCCCCTTGGGCTCCTCCTCCGTGGTCGCCTTCTCTGTGTCCACTACATCCTTTGTGGGATTCTCCGCCCTCGCCGTCTCGGGCTGCTTGTCCTATGTTGCTGCCGGTGCAAACAGGATGCGTGGACAGCACCACCATGTAATGAGTTAGCATCTCCGTGGCAAAGGGCAAGCATATTACGAGAAAACAGAGGATAACACTACAGCATGGCCATCAAATAGAGGATAACACTACAACACCACCATGTATTGAGTTAGTATCAAGTGCGGTGTGATTCTGATGTATGCATGTAATCGTTTTCCTCGGTTCCTTGGTCATCTTCATCGCCATCAAACTAAAACCAGGGAAACAGTTAAGCCTGCAGGAATTTGCCATGGGAATTACTGGATCGACTTATGTACACTGCAGAAATAACATACGAGTATTAGACTTGGTCAGTGTCATCGAAACTTGGTGAATAGAAGAAGGCACCAACAACCGAAGCTGATAGGCACGGCAAAAAAGATAGTGCTACCTCCGATCATAAAAGCTTAGTACATTATTTTTCCTGCATAATTAAGCTCTCGACCGTGATGTCCCTGAACTGAACTGAGCTTCCTAGATGTATGTCGTCGCTGACAACATGTGTACAAGGTCTCGTATCTATGTACCAGCTGCACTCGGTACAATACAAGGTAGATAGAAGATCTAGACAGCAGCAAGGAAAACAATTTGCTGGGGATTTCGGATCCGTGCGTCTGTAAAACTTGGAAATTGCAGCGAATCTAGAGCGCCTTATTCGTGAACCAACAACAAGGATGTGAAGAGGAAGAATCAGAGGCCACACCAGGAGTGGCGTTGCTTGCGGCCGGAGGGGACGGAGCGCGGGAGTTCATGTAGCGGAGCGGATGTCCGGGTGGCCGGCCATCTTCTCGTCGTGGCCGCGTTTGCTGGTTTGCGTCCGTGGCGTTCGGCGTGCAGAGCCCTTCTCCCTAGGCGCGTGGACGCGGGGAGGCGAGATCGACGGAGTGCCCACGGTCGCCTGATTTCGTGGAGGAGCAGCTAGGGTTTCTGTCGGAGCGAGTGGAGGCACGAGAAGGGGGTGCGAGGGGGTCAGCAGTGAGGAGGAGACGGGTGGGTGAATGCCGGGGAGGGGTATCACCGGCGGGGGCTGGTGGGTGAGAGCAGGAGAGGACCTCGATCGGTGGGGGCGGCAGCGCAAGCGACGTGAGGGTGAAGAAGACTCTATCGGGAGGGGGTTGGATGTGTTCCTATCTTTTTTACTCCATGATTTTTTTTCTCTAATCGATAGCCCCTCTCTCTCTAGCTTTGCGTGCATCCATGTAATACCGCCGGCCTAAATTATATGTGCGCGGGTGCTAAGGCCTTCCGTAATGCATAGTATCTTAGCGCGCTATCATAGGTTGGAGTACAATCTAAGAAACAACCATCCTAATGCATTGTTTCTTATACATTGTATCTAAGTTAAGTTGCATTAATTGATTTTGGCCTAATATTTGCTTGTGATTGGACTAGCAACATTTTTTGCCTATGATCTCGTGCAAGAGTTGTATCTTATATAAGATACAACTACACTCTCTTTCTTCAATTAATAGGGTGCCACATAAGCAAATTGCCTATGATATCGTGTCAAGATACTCCCATTAGGGAAGGCCTAAGGCTGGTCACAATGGGGAGTAACATTGGCTAGTAACCTACACGCTTTGCTAGACTATGTTACTACCTCCACAATGGGTAGTAACATGTATGTAGTGTCATGCAACCATGCATTTATTAGGCTATAGACTCATTGTTTCTTGGAGTATGTGATGTTCCGGTAACATAGCTAGTTACCACAAGCACCTCTCTCTTCATTAAATACGTGCCACATAAGCAAACTTGTATTGGAGTGTGTGATGTTACTGCTAAGTTCCTCCCCATTGTGACCAGCCTAATAAAATTCCCCAAGGGCATCATACCTAGGTGCGGCTGGCGGTAACTCGTGCCCCTTCAGCTGGTCTCTCTCACCCCTTAACGTTGCCGCATTAATACGTGGTGCGGCTGCAGTACTCCCTCCGTCCGGGATTTTAGGTCCTCTAGCGAAAAACTATTTGTCCAAGAACACAACCACAATAAGGCCCGCTTCTATTAACTCCTCCCTCTAATTACTCTCCATTTCTCTCAAAATAGCACCGGCGATCAAACACAAGGTGCGCCTGCGGTAGTTAAATAGCACCGGCGATCAAACACAATGTGCGTCGGCGGCAGTTAGTACATACGCACAACATATTTGGTACTCCTGCGGTAGTTCATGCTGCTAAAAAGCATATGCAGATCATACACGCGCACTATGTGCGCAGCCCATAGCTACTACTCCAAGACAGTTTTTCTCTGCATGACTCTTTCTAGAGGACTGTAGTACGTCTCTACCTAGTCCTAGCTAACCCTAGAACACATAGGACCAACTCGGTACCCAATTCCTAACCCTAGAACACACCAGGACCAAAAGATAGAGTATCTCGATCAAGCGCACCAGAACATGAAGAAAAGCTAGAGCGGTGGTACCTTCTGCTCGAGGTTGTACCCGTCCTGCTCCTCCCATTTTTTTGCGTCAAGGTCGTCAGGCTACAAGGTGGGGTGCTAGATATAACCTAAGAAAGAACACACAACTATACACGCGGCTGATTCTATGGAGAATACATGGGTGACAGGTATCAGTGGCGCGCCTGTGCGTGGCGCGCCACTGATGCTCCATAGAATCAGTGGCGCACCGCCTAGTGGTGCGTCATTGATGCTAATGGGCATACATGGTACAAATAATCAGTGGCGCACCACTAGGCGGTGCGCCACTGATGCTCATCAGTGGCGCACCGCCTAGTGGTGCCCCACTGATTCTATTGTGTATACATGGGTGCCAGGTATCAATGGCGCACCAGTGTGCGGTGCGCCACTGATGCTATGACAATCAGTGGCGCACCCCTACGTAGTGCACCACTGATGCCTGGACATGTTTACTCCCAACCACATCAGTGGCGCACGGCTACATGGTGCGCCACTGATGCTAAGTCACCTATAGCCATTTTCCTAGTAGTGTTCTATTCTTGTAGACAGTGTTGGGCCTCCAAGTGCAGAGGTTTGTAGAACAGCGACAAGTTTCCCTTAAGTGGATCACCCAAGGTTTATCGAACTCGGGGAGATAGAGGTGAAAGATATCTCTCTCAAGCAACCCTGCAATTAAGATACAAGAAGTCTCTTGTGTCCCCAACACACCCAATATACTTGTCAGGTATATAGGTGCACTAGTTCGGCGAAGAGATAGTGAAATGCGAGTAATATGGATGGTTATAAGTAATAATAGCAATATGAAATAAATATGGCAGCAAGCAAACATGTAGCAGAACAGGCGGAAAACGGTGTTTCAATGCTTGGAAACAAGGCCTAGGGATCCTACTTTAACTAGTGGACACTCTCAATAATGATCACATAATTGAATAACTAAATATCTTCTCTTCACTATGCTACTCTTAACCCTTTCCGGTTGGATAACGAACACTAATCATTGCGTAGGGCTGCAAAAAGCATTCCTTAAAGTAAGCATTCCCATGTCTAGTTAGCCCCACACTGTCAAATTGAGCGCCCTAGAAGGTACTAGACAAACACCACAATTCATAGAGGAGACACACGCGATGTGCACACTATCACCTTCACACTGCGGGACAAGGTGACTCCAAAGTTCATATTAATAAAACACTTGAGTAGCACAAGATGAAGAGTAACATCTACTTATTCAACTAGATTACAAAGCTCACGGTCGCATATAGATCACACCATGGGAGAGAGAAATGAACCACATAGCTACCGGTAGAGCCCTCAGCCTCGGGGGAGAACTACTCCATCCTCATCATAGGAGACAGCAACGACGATGGAGATGGCGGTGGAGTCGATGGAGATGGCTTCTGGGGCACTTCCCCGTCCCGGCAGGGTGCCAGAACAGAGATCTGTCCCCCGAAACTTGGGTTGACGATGACGGCGGCTGCAGAAGGTTTCGTGGAATTTCGCCGATTTTCTTAGGGTTTTCCCTCAGAGGAGTATAAATAGGCGAAAGGGCGACGTCAAGGGGCCACCGGGGGCTCCTCACCACCCCCAGGCGCGGCCAGGGGTGGGCCCGCGCCTGGGCATGGTGAGGGCCCTCCGGGGCCCGTCTTCAACTCCTTTTCGGACTTCGGAAAGCCTTCGGGGAAAATAGGAACTTCAGGATTCGTGGGGTCCAATTCCGAGAATATTTCCAGAACAACTTTTCTGAAATCAAAAACAGCAGAAAACAGGGAACTGACATTGGCACCTTGTTAATAGGTTAGTCCCGGAAAACATGTAAAAATGCTATAAAGAAGGGGAAAAACATGTAGAAATTGGCATAATATCAACATGGAACATCGAAAATTATAGATACGTTGGAGACGTATCAAGAATCCCCAAGCTTAGTTCCTACTCGTTCTCGAGTAGGTAAACGATAAAAAAACATAATTTCTGAGGTGATATGCTACTAACATAAACTTGATCATCATAATGTAAAAGCATATGTAAGCTGAGATCATAGAACTTAAACACAAACATGATAAATAGAACTTTAATAATAAAGTATAGCAATCACCTTGCATCATGAGAAGTAACACAAATAAGATATCATGAATAACAATGCAAAGAAAGATATAACTTTGTTTCAAGTATAGAGAAAGCATGGCAAAGTGGTATTTCGCTAGTCTTTAAGAGTGGGGCAAAACATAAATGCTAGGACACCTTCAAAGTTCATGAGGAAGACTAGAACAAATAATTAGAGAACAAGCAATAACACATCATGAATCAATTAATAATGTTTCTGGGACAAATGAACATAAAACTCAGAATGACAAAAATGCTCTCTCAACTGTGCATAAAGTTAGAAGATGGAGACTCAACATAAAAGTAAAAGAAAGACCCTTCGCAGAGGGAAGCAGGGATCACTCATGTGCTAGAGCTTTTATTTTATTAAACAGAGGTATTAAAAGTTTGACACTTCTCCCATCCATCTTACACAAACCATGGCTAACCGAATCCTCGGGTGTCTGCCAACAATCACATAACGTGGAGGAGTGTCTATATTTTGGGAGATGTATGCTAATGTCAACGAATGGTAAACAGAAAAAAATACAGTACGTCACAAGCCAACTAGATTTCACAAGAGCGGCTCCCATATGAAGGACGCAACTGGTGTAGAAGGTCATCCCTCTTTCTCTTTTGTTACACAATTATGCTTTGACTGATAAATCAGGGGCAAAAATAGTGAAGAGATCTTGTGTGTATTAATTTGGGGCTGGGCACCCCGCTGCCAACTCTTCTATCAATTGGATAAGTGGATGAAGCCACTAGTCCAGGGTGTGAAATCCAATCAACAAGTGAGATAAATATTCTCTATTTACGTCCTCGTGAGCAAAAACAGGAACACGAAGCGGGAGTAATTTTGAAGGTTTTAAAGGTAACACATGAGCAATTTACTTGGAGTGGCAGTTAAATACCACATGTAGGTAGGTTTGGTCACAATGGGAAAACTTGGTTTTAGGGAGTTGGATGCACAAGTATAATTCCATACTCGGTACAGGTGGAGGCTAGCAAAAGACTGGGAGCGACAAATCAAGAGAGCATAAGAGTCATAATCATGCATAGCGACATAAACATCACTAATAAAAGCATAAGTGGTACCACAATTTCAAGAACTAAATTATCATAGAGGATATTAGTGACTGGTTCATAGTCATAAACATGGTTTGAGCATGCGCCAAGTCAACCAAATAAAACATTCAAAAGAGAATACCACAAATTTATGCTTCAATATGACAAGAACAACTCATGATTCTTTCAATCGCACATTAAACACTCTCAACTATTTGAGGCTAATCATGCTACTCAATAACCACAAGGCTTTAAAACTAAAATAACATCTAGCATGATATGAAAAAGTTCTAGCCACAGTCTATTAAAGCTTCTACTTGCACCATTAAAAATTCTACTTCAAGCAGCAGTTTCTTTTCTCAACAAGCACCCTACAAGATATGTTTTAACAAAAATACTCTACATGATACATCAAGCAAACATGAGAGTACTCACATAACACTACTAAAACTAACAGATCTGAATAAAAGATACATGAAAACAAAGGCTAAACGCAATACTAGCAAAAAGTGAACACTCACAGAACAATAAGAATGAAAACTAGAGTGTTCTAAGCAATGAAAATGGAGCGTGTCTCTCTCCCACACAATTATGATAAGATCCAACCATAAACTACAGCAAAGAAAACTAAACAAACTGAAAGCAAAAATAAAAGATGCTCCAAGTAAAGCACATAAGATGTGACCGAATAGAAATATAGTTTCACTAAAAGTGACCTGATAATTTGTCGATGAAGAAGGGGATGCCTTGGGCATCCCCAAGCTTAGACACTTCAATCTTCTTGGAATTTGCTGGATGTACCTCCAGGGCATCCCCAAGCTTAGGCTCTTCACTCTTCTTGATCACGTCATATCATTGATGCACCCAAAATGCATCTACTTTTCCAAGCACTTTGCATCGTATTTCTCTCCGGAGTCCCCCCCATAATTGAATAAATCTGCAGAATCTGACGCTGTTTTTAGCAAAAGTCTTCTTTCCTTCTATTTTCGTAGGACTTTTCACAGGGGACGAAAACCACGTAACTTTTTATGGAAAAAAACGGAATGAGCACCAGATGGGGCCGGGGGGCCACCCGAGGGCCAAAAGGGCCCCCCCCCCCCCCCGCGGCCAGATTCCTTGGCCACATGGGATCACCCCTTTTGGGCCCAGATGGCCCACTCCGGCTAGGTCTTCGACGTACCCCTCCATATATACGAGAAACTGACGGGTTTCGAAGAGCAAGGCTGTTCGCAAAACGGAGCGCCGCCGCCACAACGATCTTCGATTTCGGAGTCAGATTGATCCAGGATTTCACCCCCGGAGGTGGAATTCGAGGGGATTCGTCACCATCATCATCACCACCATCATCTCCATCAACCATGAGCTCCATCACCCCCTCCATGTGTGAGTAGTTGCTGTAGGCATGTGAGGTGTGAGGGGTTTTGGATGAGATTGATCATGTAATTGCTACCTGGTATGCGGGATCTAGGGGTTTGTCTTGAGAATTCTTATGTCTTATGTTGATGCACTATTGCTAGGCTTAATGCTTGTTACTAGGGCCCAAGTGGCATGATTTCAGTACTGAACTTACATTGCTACATCATATATTTGAGTTTGGTATCTATCTGCAATGTGTATTACCTGCTATTATGTTGAACCTGCGAACCCTAAAGTGACAGCTAGGGAAAACAAGGGGGATATGTTCTAATTTGAGGATTATGTGTGTTCATGGAGTGTTAATGCGTTGGTCCGGGCTATTCGAAAGGGTAGACCTTAATTACCTGTAGTTCCAAATTGGCCCCAATGAAATGGGCACGTAGGACAATAGGCTTTGTGCAAATTATCTTGGTTAGTACGCACAATAATTTACGGAACACACACCTACATAAAACTGAGATAGAGAAAGGCCTCGCTGCTAGCAAAACATTATTACATGATCAATCTTATCCGTGCAACACCCCGCTGTCACCTCATGCCTGTGTTTTAGTCTCTGGTTTACTTTCACTCTTTTCCGGTGAAAACTGGGAAAACACTTGCTCTCCATTTACTTTCTGTTTGTTTACTTTCACTGCATTATTACACTCACCACTCTCGCTGCAAGTTTTTTGATACACAGGTGTGGTTGGGAGTGACGTCCCAATTGCTAAAGTCTCACCGGTATTCTTGTGTTCCCACTGAGTCGAACTACAAATTTGGGTAATACTTCCCATCGAAGATTACGATTAATCTCCTGCACTTGGGAGCCATCAAGACTGTTTTCTGGCGCCGTTGCCGGGGAGCCTAGCTTTATTGGTAAGACCACTTGTTATTGTCTACTTGCTGCACTTTCGTGTTCCCTACAATGGGAAAGGGAAAGGACACTTCGAAGGAGGTAATGCCTTCGACTACTCGTTCTGGTAATGATTTGCCTAGTAGACCAAAATTTTCACCTAATATTGTTTCTACTGTGGCTGCTAAGAAAAAGAAAGGAATAGCTGCTAAATCACCATTGTCAAAAATGTCTACTAGTACATCTAATGATCAAATACTTGATAATGTAGACAAAGAACTAGCTTCTGAAATTCCTGAAACTATTGAAACACCTGCGGCAAATGAAACACCTGAAACAACTAAAATTCCTGAATCTTCTTTAGATGAAAATGTAGAACTTGAGCTAGAAAGAAATGAGACTCGTAGAGAGTATGAATATGGGGCCTCTTTTGAAGAAGAAGAAGCATTTATTGAGGCCTTTATATCACCTGATTATACAAAACTTGATAAACTCACTATTTATGATGATGCATCTCTTGGAAACTGTTTTGCTGCTACTAGGAATTTGTGTGGCCCAGCTATTAGAATTAGAGATAAAGATTATGAATTCAACGTTAATCCTGAGATAATTGAGATAGTTGAGAAGTCTAGATTCTGTGGAAAGGATGAGGAGTCTCCTCTTGATCATATTGCTGAATTGCATGCTTTATCTACTACATTTGGAAATGATGAAATCCGTCAACATTATTTATTCTTAAAATTGTTTCCTTTTTCTTTGGGTGAAGATGCTAGAGTTTGGTATAATCGTTTAGGACCTGCATGTATTACTAGTAAGGAAGAATGCTTGCAATTGTTTTTCAATAAATATTTTCCTGCTGAAAGGATACATGCATTAACTGTTGAAATTGGCAATTTTAAACAAGATAAGAAAGAGAGTCTACCCCAAGCTTGGGGGAGATTTGGTAAAATGTGTAAGAAATGTCCTGGTCATGGTTTTAAACCTCATGAATTGCTTGATATATTCTATAATGGACTAATGGGGGAAACAAGAGACTACCTTGATAGTATTGCAGGGAATATCTTTAGGGACAGAAGTGTTGATGAAGCAATTGAATTACTGGAGTCTATTCTCGAGAATGAAGCTGATTGGAACATTGAGGAGATAGATAAAAATGAGACACTCCTAGAGAAGAAAGGAGGTATACTCGAATTGAACCAAGAAACAATGGCTGAAGCTTCCAAGGATATTAAAGAGAAGGGAATTAAAACCTCTCATCTCAAGGAATTATCTGAAATGGGTATTAAACTTCCTACTGATGAACCATGCTTTCCAATTCAAGTGAACTCTATACTCCCTATGGAAGGTAATGAGGAGGTAACACCTCCTGTTGATGTCTCTTATGTTAACAATTTTGCTTATCATGATAATCCTGAGGAGCGTAAAATTAGAATGACTATCATGGAAAACCATCATAAAATTAATTTCCTCCGTGAAAATTTAAATGCTAGTGTAGGGGAAGTTAAAAGAATTGTTAAATATTGTGAAATTATGAACAATCAAGTTCAGCAAATGATTTCTTTACAAAATCAATTGTATGAAAATCTGAATAAACAAAAACAATTATGTGGAGTTAATACAAGGGGAGGTGCAAGCACCCAGGATCCTGATTATCCTGATGATCATCCTAAAAGAAGAAAGCAAGTTGCTCTTAAAGATAAATCTTTTGCAGGAAAATCTCCCAATTAAAATGAGCATGATGATGACTCCAATGAGCAAGACAAGGATATTTCTATTTCTGATGCTGAAACTGAGGATGATAATAATGAAGAAGAAGAATCATCTCCACCTGATATTAAACAACATGATGATAATAATGAAGAAGCTGCTGGTAAGGAGGATCCTCAGCCTCCTATTGAGAAGACCAAGAAGAAGAAGAAACCAAATAAAGATAAAGATAAAGGTAAAGAAAGGGATCCATGGGTACAAAGACCCATTCCATATCCCCAAGAGGTATCAAAAACAAAAGATGAAGAGAGGTATGGGCAATTTTATGATATGATTAAGAATATGAAATTAGAGATTCCACTTATTGATGCTATTAAGAATCCTCCATATTCAAAATACATGAAAGATATTGTCACTAATAAAAGAAAGATACCTATTGATGTTATTACTGCTATGATTGCTGATTATTCATTTAAAGGAAAATTGCCTGAAAAACGTGGAGATCCTGGTATTCCTACTATTCCTTGCAAAATTAAAGAAGCCTATGTGAAATATGCATTATGTGATTTAGGAGCTGGTGTTAGTGTTATGCCTTTCTCACTATATAAGAAGCTTAATTTGAACAAACTACTTCCAATAGAAATATCTTTACAAATGGCTGATAAAACAACTGCTGTACCTATAGGAATATGTGAGGATGTTCCCATCTCTATTTCTAATGAGTTGATACCTACTGATTTTGTTATATTAGAAATGCCTGAAGATGATAATCTATCTATTATTCTTGGTAGACCTTTTTTGAATACTGCAGGAGCTGTGATAAATTGCACTGAGAGCAAAGTGACATTTAATGTTAAAGGCAAAGAGCGCACTATTTATTTTCCCAAGAAGAAACATGTTACAAGTATGAGCACAAATGTGAATGCTATAAAAATAAATTCCATTAAGATTGGTAGCATTGAAATACTTATACCACCTCCAGCACCAAGGTATGAAATATTGATGATTGGGACCATTCCAATCAAATATGAGGTAACTTGATTTATTGTTTTATAATAAGTAATAATAAGAATCATGAGCTATATTCTTTACATGTTGCTAATGAGACCTGATCAACCTCATTACTAATGTGGAAATGATAAAGGCATGATTCACAAACATTTAAATTGCATTTTTTTTTATGTTATTTGCTTTAAAATTGTGAGACATAGACATAGTATTAAAAAATTTAGAATCAGAAGTCACAAAATATGAAGTTTTAGAAATTCTCTGTAGAAAAGTTTCACGTAAAATTCCAGAAAAATTGGGGGTCAGTTTTTTGCCCGAAGGGACCAGCAGCCAGTGGGGGAGCACCAGCACGCCACCAGGGGCCAAAATAGGTACCTCCACGCGGCCAGATTCCTTGGCCGCGTGGGATACCCCATTTTTGGCCACAAGTGGATGCTGGGGCCCATCCAATGCTCATCTGCTCCCTTTCGACCGAAAACCAACCCCAGTTCATCTCCTCCATTTTTCCCGTGCTCTGTTTCTCCGTCAATCCTCGATCTCCACATTTGAGGCAGATATTTCAAATCTGTTTGATGGAATCACTCCTTGGTATGTAACTCCTTCACTCATCCAATTACTTTTTGCTCCCATGCTTTGTGTATGAAGTATTTTGCTGCACTAGGTGTCACCTATTATGTCCAAGAACTCCATGAATTTAAGTTTTCTAGTTGATATGGATGCATGATATTGATTAGAGGACTAGTTATGGATTCCTTAGCAATGTTTTAGAGTGATACAATTTAATTTTTGTTGAATTTTATTTTGGTACAGCAAGGTAACATGCTGAACAAGGGAAAGGCATTGCTTGGGATGTCCTTAAGGACAAGGAGAAGAGAATCAAGGGTGTCCAACAATCATGATGATAATCAGTTATGGGAGGATGAATTGGTTTTTGCAGGTGAAAATCTGCGTGTCCATACCACAAGATGGCAAGACCCCGAAGTTCTTAAACATTGGGGGATTGCTGAAGATTTCCAAGACTTTGCTGCAACTACGGGGCTGCTTGAGTTCTCACGCCATCCACGCAACACATATGTGGAACTCTCGAGGGAATTCCTCTCTACATTCAGGTTTGAGGGACCGGTGGTGCACCGGAAAAGTAAGTCTAAGAACCCTCCTCCAGCTACTTTTGTCATTAAATTTACAATGAGGGGGAAGCGTTTAGTCATGTCATTAGAGGAATTCTGTAAGGCTATACGTGTACCAACTACGGGGTTATGGGATGAAACATATGCTGATTCTAGAGAAGAACTTGTCACATTCTGGCGTAGCATTGCTAAAAATATTCCTGAAAGAATGAATAGAGGCAAGCTCACATGCATCCAACACCCGGGCCTTAGATATTTTGCATTGTTTCTTGCTAGAGGATTCCTTGCTAGGGATAACACTTCTGCTTGCACTGGTCCTATGATCTATTTATTAAAATGTGCAATGGAAAATACAACACCTATATATAACCTGGGAACCATACTTGCTAGAACTTTGCATTTAGCTGTGAGTAGGAATGGCACGGATAAAACTCCTTTATATGTTGGTGCCATTGCCACTTTAATACATGAATACATTATGGCAGAATGAGTTTTTAATGATAACTTGGCTACCATGGTAAATGAGTCTCGACTGCTGGATTTTGGTTTACTTTTTCGCATGGATATGAGCAGGGCTGAGAAAGAATATTTTTCATATTGCTATAAGGATTCTAATGGGCACATTGTGTCTGTTAGGCTCCCTTGTGCTGACTTGTTTGACAGGGAGACAAAGTGGACTGTGCAAGAAGAGCCACAACAAGAAGAGCAACAACAGGAGGAGCCCCAATACCAGGCGCCTATGGCATATCCCTGGGGCTTCCCTGAACCACACCTTGGAGCACAGGCATGGCAGGATCCATCCTTCTTCCAGGGAGGTTCGTTGAGTGGTGGACATGATTGCCACCCAGGATACTAGCTTGATCACACGCTTGGGGGAGTATTTATCTCCCTCCTCATTCGTTGTGTTATATCACTTGCATGTTATTTGTTGTTTTATGTTCTTTAAATCTGAAAAACACAAAAATATTTTTGTTATTTGTTAGCTAGTTTACTTCTGGTTATTTACATTATGTTTCTAAAAATCAAAAACCACAAAAAGATTTTTGTTTTCTTAAGTTTAGTATAAATACGGAGCTGCAGGAATTGCTGAAATATGTTCACTGTTATATGCTTTAATCTTTACTTGTGACTCCGTTTGAGCTGAAAATTTAATCACTACTGCAACTTTTTATGACCTTCACCTCTGTAAAACATGAGAAACTTTTGAGGTGTTTAGGTAGGTAAACAAATTTCTGAATGCAGTAACTTTTGATAGCAAGATTTGAGTTTTTATTGAGCAGTTCAAGTGGGGAGAGGAGAACAACAATGATATGATAATGTGCTTGAAGGGATGAAAGGTATGACACCTTTGCCGTGCTTATGTATGCTTTTTAATAACAGGAAGTGCACACCTTATGATTCCCTTAACACTTAGTGACATAATAGCCATTGTTTATCTTCTCCGTGGTTTAGTAGAATATATTCTGATGCAACTGAAATATTGTTTAGTGTCATTACTTGGCTGATGGATTGAATAATTGTAGCCTTAAGCAAAGGTTTACGCATCCCATTGTGCTTACTGAACTTGCCAACCAAGGAAAGAATTAAAAGAGAAAATTTCATGAATGATAAAAGTGGAGTCTTATGCTTGACGAACTTACGGTTGGGGGTTAGTCTAAATGTGTATCACATGGAGAACTTTCAACGTTGCACTAAGAATTCTATATTCAAGTTGATATCATGTTCTTTTAACTGTGGATGCCTGTCATGCCGAAATGAGGTAGAGGAATAGTAAGTCTTGATGAGTAAGTATATATGATTAGAGAGACGCATTGGGCCGCTAACCCAAGCCATGCGATATCATGGTGGAAATTTACTTATAGCTGGAATGGACTCCGCAGCATATCCTATAATAAAATAAGAAGCTATGCATATAGTGAATGAAATAAAAAAAGGATAATGAGTCCATTCCATTTGTTTGTCTTGCCATTTTGACATGGGCTGATTTCCATGTCATGGGGCAAGAGGTACCCCAATTGCTGCTCTCTATGATGTCATTAATACTTATAATGATTGTACAAGGCTTATTAGGAATCTAGAGTTGAGTAATCATGGTGCAGGACTTCGCTTTTAAGGGGCATGAGGCTTTCAACTTGTAGTTTGTCAAGCATAAGAATCAAAATGAAAAATTAATGCTTTAGCAAAACTGAGAGCAAGGTAGTAAGCACAATGATTTTACTTGTCAACATATGGAAGAATCAGAGATCTCAAAAATCTTGATATGATTCAATCATCAGCGATGCACAAGCCTTTGTTTATGTCTACAATTGAGCAAACTCATTCAAGTATTAACACTTCATGTTATTTCTATTGCAACAAGTATATATGCTTCAACACTGAGTAGATGCACACTTGCTAGTATTTTGCTACTTGTTACAGGAATCATGTCTTGAGTATTTGCTAGTATTAATTGATGATGCATATGCAATGCAAAGTTCTTGCCAAAGTTTTTATCGCTTCTGCACTGCGTTTGAGTTGTTCGAGGACAAACAACGAGCTAAGCTTGGGGGAGTTGATGCACCCAAAATGCATCTACTTTTCCAAGCACTTTGCATCGTATTTCTCTCCGGAGTCCCCCCATAATTGAATAAATCTACAGAATCTGACGCTGTTTTTAGCAAAAGTCTTCTTTCCGTCTATTTTCGCAGGACTTTTCACAGGGGACGAAAACCACGTAACTTTTTATGGAAAAGAAGGGGAATGAGCACCAGATGGGGCCGGGGGGCCACCCGAGGGCCAAAAGGGGCCCCCACACGCGGCCAGATTCCTTGGCCGCGTGGGTTCACCCCTTTTGGGCCCAGATGGCCCACTCCAGCTAGGTCTTCGACGTACCCCTCCATATATACGAGAAACTGACGGGTTTCGAAGGGCAAGGATGTTCGCGAAACGGAGCGCCGCCGCCACCACGATCTTCGATTTCGAAGTCAGATTGATCCGGGATTTCACCCCCGGAGGTGGAATTCGAGGGGCTTCGTCACCATCATCATCACCAGCATCATCTCCATCAACCATGAGCTCCATCACCCCCTCCATGTGTGAGTAGTTGTTGTAGGCACGTGAGGTGTGAGGGGTTTTGGACGAGATTGATCATGTAATTGCTACCCGGTATGCGGGATCTAGGGGTTTGTCTTGAGAATTCTTATGTCTTATGTTGATGCACTATTGCTAGGCTTAATGCTTGTTACTAGGGCCCAAGTGGCATGATTTCAGTACTGAACTTACATTGCTACATCATATATTTGAGTTTGGTATCTATCTGCAATGTGTATTACCTGCCATTATGTTGCGAACCCTAAAGTGACAGCTAGGGAAAACAAGGGGGATATGTTCTAGTTTGAGGATTATGTGTGTTCATGGAGTGTTAATGCGTTGGTCCGGGCTATTCGAAAGGGTAGACCTTAATTACCTGTAGTTCCAAATTGGCCCCGGTGAAATGGGCAGGTAGGACAATAGGCTTTGTGCAAATTCTCTTGGTTAGTACGCACAATAATTTACGGAACACACACCTACATAAAACTGAGATAGAGAAAGGCCCCGCTGCTAGCAAAACATTATTACATGGTCAATCTTATCTGTGCAACACCCCGCTGTCACCTCATGCCTGCGTTTTAGTCTCTAGTTTACTTCCACTCTTTTCCGGTGAAAACTGGGAAAACACTTGCTCTCCATTTACTTTCTGTTTGTTTACTTTCACTGCATTATTACACTCACCACTCTTGCTGCAAGTTTGTTGATACACAGGTGTGGTTGGGAGTGACGTCCCAATTGCTAAAGTCTCACCGGTATTCTTGTGTTCCCACTGAGTCGGACTACAAATTTGGGTAATACTTCCCATCGAAGACTACGATTGATCTCCTGCACTTGGGAGCCATCAATCATCCTCTTCTCTTGACCCTTGAAAACTTCCTTCACACCAAACTTCTCACAATCTTCATTAGCAATGTTAGTGAAATTGAAATTATAAATCCACATGGTTTAGTTTCAACACAAGCATAACACTCATAAACACATTAGCTACTGTCACAACTTCTTTTAAAACTCTTTTTCTCAAAAGAACACCAAAAGAAAGAGATTAAGAGGCAAATGCAATTATTGGCAGAAATCTGTCAAAACAGAACAGCAGGTAAAGATCGATTTTTTTCGAAAATCTTCTGTTGCTCAATTCAAAAAAAAAACTCACGTCATTTTGAAATTTCTGTGATTTTATACGATTTTAACAGTGGACAACAGAAATCTGTTTCCTGCGCAGAAATCCGAAATATAGTCTCAACTTTCCACTAGAGTCTTTACTTGGCTCAACAAAGACACAAAAGAAAAGATAAAGTGGGGTTTATAAGGAAATAGAAAACACCTAGGTGCAAAGAAAACAAAATAAACGACGGAAAACGGGTTGAAAACGGAGAAATAAAACGGGTTGTCTCCCGGAAGCGCTTTTCTTTTAATGCCTTTCAACTAGGCACAATAATTTTTAAAAGATGCTCACATAAGAATAAGAGTTGAAGCATAATAAGAGATCATCAAGAAGCAAATATAAAACACATTTAAGTCTACCCCACTTCCTATGGAAAAGAATCTTGTACAAAAACAAGTCAACGAAACACAAAGTGACTAGCATAGGAACACAAAATAAGTGCAACATAAAAAAATTCAACATAAAGAGGGGAAACTTCATATTGTGGAGATGCATAAAACCATGTTTCCCTCTCTCATAATAACTTTCAGTAGCTTATGAATAAAATTAACAATATAGCTATCACATAAAACATTCTTATCACGAGCCACATGCATACAAGAATTAATACTCTCCACATAAGCACAGTCATTCTTATTAATAGTAGTGGGAGCAAATTAAACAAAATAGCTATCATTATTATTCTCATCACCATAATCATCAAATATAGGAGGCATAGTATCATCAAAATAAAGTTTCTCCTCAATAGTAGGTGGACTGGAAATATCATATTCATCATTGTAATCATCATATATAGGAAGAATAATATCATCATAACCAATAGAATAATTATCCTCCAAAATGTGTTTTTTGTAAACATATCATCATTTTTACTAGGAGGAGATGTATCAAGCATATACTCATCAGTAGCAAAAGGATTTTCAAACACATCATCCACAAGTTTAGAGCTTTCTATATCATCATTTTCAATATCAAAAGTAGTGTGCTTTTCCCAATCATGATCACTACTATATGTAACAGGAATAGGCTCATCATCAAAGCAAATTTTCTCCTCCGTGCTTGGGGAACTAAAAAGATCATTTTCATATAAACTAGCTTCCCCAAGATTAGACTTTTCCATAGCATTAGCAATAATGGTGTTCAAAGAATTCATACTAATAACATTGCTATTAGCATGCAAATAAAGCTCCATAGGTTTTTTTAATTTTATCTTCAAACACTTCATGTCCTAACTCAAGATAAATATTATAAATCTCTCTCATTTTGTTGTTGTTTTCCATTAAGCCTAACTAGTGAAAACAAGAAACAAAAAGATAAAATTGCATAATCTAAAGGAAATAACTCCGAGCACACACCCGAGGATGTGAGTACCTTTACCTTACCTCCCCGGCAACGGCGCCAGAAAAGAGCTTGATGTCTATGCACGCTTCTATTCTTGTAGACAATGTTGGGCCTCCAAGTGCAGAGGTTTGTGGAACAGCAGCAAGTTTCCCTTAAGTGGATCACCCAAGGTTTATCGAACTCAGGGAGGTAGAGGTGAAAGATATCCCTCTCAAGCAACCCTGCAATTAACATACAAGAAGTCTCTTGTGTCCCCAACACACGCAATATACTTGTCAGGTATATAGGTGCACTAGTTCGGCGAAGAGATAGTGAAATGCGAGTAATATGGATGGTTATAAGTAATAATAGCAATATGAAATAAATATGGCAACACGCAAACATGAAGCAGAACTGGCGGAAAACGGTGTTTCAATGCTTGGAAACAAGGCATAGGGATCCTACTTTCACTAGTGGACACTCTCAACAATGATCACATAATTGAATAACTAAATATATTCTCTTCACTATGCTACTCTTAACCCTCTCCGGTTGGATAACGAACACTAATCATTGCGTAGGGCTGCAAAAGGCATTCCTTAAAGTAAGCATTCCCATGTCTAGTTAGCCTCACACTATCAAATTGAGCGCCCTAGAAGGTACTAGACAAACACCACAATTCACAGAGGAGACACACACGATGTGCACACTGTCACCTTCACAACGCGGTACAAGGTGACTCCAAAGTTCATATTAATAAAACACTTGAGTAGCACAAGACGAAGAGTAACATCTACTTATTCAACTAGTTACAAAGCCCACGATCACATATAGATCACACCATGGGAGAGAGAGATGAACCACATAGCTACTGGTAGAGCCCTCAGCCTCAGGGGAGAACTACTCCCTCCTCATCATAGGAGACAGCAATGACAGTGGAGATGGCGGTGGAGTTGATGGAGATGGCTTCCGGGGGCACTTCCCCGTCCCAGCAGGGTTCCAGAACAGAGATTTGTCCCCCAAAACTTGGGTTGACTATGACGGCGGCTGCGGAAGGTTTCGTGGAATTTTGCCGATTTTCTTAGGGTTTTCCCTCGGAGGAGTATAAATAGGCGAAAGAGCGACGTGAGGGGGGCACCAGGGGCTCCTCACCACCCCCAGGCGCGGCCAGGGGTGGGCCCACGCCTGGGCATGGTGAGCGCCCTCCGGGGCCCATCTTCGACTCCTTTTCGGACTTCTGGAAGCCTCCGGGGAAAATAGGAACTTCGGGATTCGTGGGGTCCAATTCCGAGAATATTTCTAGAACAACTTTTCTGAAATAAAAAACATCAGAAAATAGGGAACTGGCACTTGGCATCTTGTTAATAAGTTAGTCCCGGAAAACGTGTAAAAATGCTATAAAGAAGGGAGAAAACATGTAGCAATTGGCATAATATCAACATGGAACATCAGAAATTATAGATACGTTGGGGACGTATCAATACGTCATAAACGTATCCATAATTTCTGATGCTCCATGTTGTTTTCATGCTATATGGTACATGTTTCCTTTACACTTTATGACATTTTTATCGATTTTCTGGGACTAATTTATTGACAAGATGCCATAGAGCCAGTTCTTGTTTTCTGCTGTTTTTAGTTTAAGAAAAGTTGTTCTAGAAATATTCTCAGAATTGGACGATTCAAAGCCCGGAAGTCTTAGAAAGTCGTCAGGCACACGGAGTCCGGAGGAGAACTGGAGGGGAGCCACAAGGGCCCCACACTATGGGTGGGCGTGCTGCACTGGCCGCTTCCAGGGGTGGTGTGGCCCCCCTGGCCGCCCACCGACGTTGTCGTCGCGCCTATATGTTCTCCTCGAAGAGTTAACCCTAAAGAAAGAAGCGTTTTCTACAAAAAACATCCGCAGCCGCCGTCATCGTCAACCCTAGTTCGGGAGGGTTCTGGAACTCTCCCCGGCACCCTGCCGGGAGGGTGAATCATCACCGGAGGGCTCTACATCAGCATGCCCGCCTCCGGAATGATGCGTGAGTAGTTCGTCCTTGAACTACGGGTCCATAACAGTAGCTAGATGGTTGTTCTCTCCTCTTTATGACTCATGTTTAGATCTTGTGAGCTGCCTAACATGATCAAGATCATCTTATTGTAATGCTACATGTTGTGTTTGCTGGGATCCGATGAATATTAAATGCTATGTCCAATGATTATCAATCTATCATGTGTACGCTATTTATGATATTGCATGCTCTCCGTTGTTAGTAAATGCTCTGGACAAGTAGATGCTAGTAAGTCCAAGAGGGAGTATTTATGCTTGATAGTGGGTTCGTGCCTCCCTTTCACTCATGCTCGAGTGACAGAAACGTAAACGGGTGGGGGATGTGCTGTTGCCGTTAGGGAGAAAACAACGATGTTTACACTGTTTACATTGCACACTTTGCTTAATGCGATTATCTGTTGCTTGCAACTTAATGCCCAAGGTTTGCTCGGATGACATTCTGGCGGGTGGATTATTAGTCATAGATGCAGTTGGATAACGGTCTATGTATCTTGTTGTAATGCCCTCATGAATCACATAGTAATCATCATGTCATGTGTAACATCCCAAGTATGAAAATCTCCTTTAGAATGTTTGTTTCTTGTTTTATTAATGTTTTGCATCATGTCATCATACCCATTACTTTTGTTTGCATTTGTTTTGCATCTGTTTTTAATTGTTTCTATTTCAAATTCAAACCAATTTCCGAATCAAATTGTTCATACTTGTTATGTTACAATTTTCCAAATAAAAAGTTTAAATAAAACATCCATTTGTTTCCATTAAAAATGAAAAGCTCAAACTATTGAATTGTTCTTTTTAATAATTCACTTAATTCAAATTGCATTCAAATTCAATTACAAATTCCAAACAGAAACCATTTTAAAATTATGAAAATTACAAAACACCTCCAATCAATTTGTTTCAAACAAACATGAAGTTCAAAACTAGTTAAGCTAATACTTACAATATTTCATTTAATATCACATTTTCATTCAAATTCAAACGAACTACCAACAGCAACCAATTTGAATTATCTAGAAAGCTAAATGCTGCAAATTGGTGCTGTTACAAAAACTATCCTATACAAATTTTTGCTAATTTTTCTAACCTAAAACTATCCTCTTTTCTTCCTATTCCTTTTCAGCAAAAAAAAAACAGCATAACAAAAAAAAAAGCTTAAAAGAAAACAGAGGGGGAAAGGGCAGGCCAGTGGGCAGCAGGCCTAGCCCACCAGCCCACCGACCCAACTTACCCTTTCGCTCCTTTCTTCTACCTGTACGGCAGGAAATCCAGCGAGTCCACGTCGGCGCCGTCGTGATGGGACGGCCGTGGCGACCCCCTCTCCTCCATAAAAACCCTACCACGGCCTCTGCCCTAGCCCTAACCCCCCTCCTTCCTTCCACCTCGCGCAGCGCCGTCATTTTCTTCTTCCTCTACACCTGCTCCACCTCTCTGCAACCCCCGAGCGCCACCGCACTGCCCTCCGATGATCGCCGCGCCTACCTTGCTCCTCATCGCTGGCTGAGCACGGGGATCGAGCCCCCGTGCTGCCGCCGTCTTCATCACTTCCTCGCCCACGTCTGGAACTTCACGGATCTCCGCCGCCGTCCTCGCCTCTGTCGCTGTCGGCCAACTTCCCCGAACCTCTGCTTCCCTTTCAATCGCAGGTGAGCATCACCTCTCGCCCACCTCTCTCCTGCTTCCTTCTCTGCTGCGCAACGCCCGCGAGCACCCGCAACACACGCACGCATCCACGGCAGCACCACGAGCAGCTCACCGCCGGCGTCCTCCCTGTCGAGTTTCAGATGTCTGAATTTCAGGTTCAGTTAAAACGTCCACGGACTGAACCTTAACCTCCCCGCGTTCCTCTACTGTCAACGAACAGAGCAGCTACTGCATTGGCAGCAGCACGCGCGCACGAGCACGAGGTCGAGGGGTCGAGCCCTCGCCTCCGCGGATTAATCCGCCACTTTTTTCCTTTGCCACGCGGGCGCCCGTGGCCCACCTGCCAGTGGCCTGGGTTGCCACGCGTGCTGCCACGCAGGCCATCGTGGCCAGGGCCCCCCTCTGTCAGTGACCTAAGCTAGGCACTGCGAGGTGTATTTAGTTTCTGTCTTTTTCTTTTCTTTTAATTCCAGTCCAAACTAATTACAGTTTAGTCCCTGATTCAAAAATGCAAATAACCTTTGAATTACAACTTCAAATAAAATAAATAAAATATGTAATCTGCACCAAATTTAATTCTCTATCTGATTAAAGCATTTGTTTTATGTTTTGAACATTTCAAATTGTTTCAAATTTCAAATTCAAACAAATCATTTTAAATTTGGTTAATTTCATAACTAATTCAAACTTAATTCAAATGCCACATATAAAATATGTTTTCCATGCTAAATTGAACCACCTTTTCAAATATAAACTTTATTTTCTGTTTTGAATAATTAAAATTGGTTAAATAATTTAAACCTTGTTTAAATCATTTAAAATTGCTAAATTCATAACTTGCTCAAATTAAATTTTTTTGAACTTATAAAATATGTTTTCAAACTAGAAAAGTATAAACTTTTCAAATATGAATTTGGTTTAATGTTTTGAACAAATAAAATTCAAATAAATTCATACTTGAATTAAATTCATTTAATTCTTGTTTAAGCTTGTTTAATTCATAAGTAATTTATTTTAAATCCTTTTTCAACAAGTGAAACATGTATTCCACCTAAAATTTTGTGTTCTTTTCAAATATGAACTTTGTTATCTATTTTGAACAATTAAAATTGGTGAAAACAACAAATGCTTGTGTAACACCTTTAAGGAACCAAAATTCCATAACTTAATAAATAAAATTCCAAACATGGTAAACCTTATTTCAAATTGTTCCTATTGTTGTTTTCTTTTTGTTTTCTTCATCCATGCATCATGCTAATTCACTTACACATGATGTTTAGTTGTAGAACAATTATTTCAACCTTAATTCATGGGCTTTCCATATGTAATCCAAATTGCATATGGGTCCATTTAATCATGTTATGTTACCCTGTCAACTAGTGTATTTTTGGATGCATCAATTAAATTGCCATGCATCATCCCATGTTTGTGCATTATGCCATGGTATTGATTGTTTGTCTCTCTGCGTTGTTTGTTTGCTTCTTCTCGAATAGACGACGACGTTGAGACAGACGATACTTACGACACCCTTCTGAGGATCTAGCTCAGTACCAGGCTGCTGAGTTTGCAGGCAAGTATTCACTCACATGAACCATTGTGTTCCTTTCCACATTGGATACCGATACTTTCCGTTGTCTATTCTGCTAGCCCTATGAATCGTTGCTTGTGTTCGATCCTATCACATGTTATCCTTTAACCCTGATATAGCCTCACCTCCACACCTATAACCCCGTTGCTTGTTGCCCGTGTCTTACTAGCATGCTTAGGGTTGTTTTGCTCGAGTCTTTTACCCGTTACTTGCTGTTACTATATTTTATTATGTCCTGGGGCTCGATGTTTAAAAAACAATCATGCTAATGTTATGGTTAATAATAATTTGATGATAAGGCACCGGCAGGAGGCCCGGCGTGGTTTTGAGGCCTGCTAGTGTCGACCCTAATTAGGAAAAGGGTCTTGTCTACTGATCCATGATGAGCGCACTATCCGCATGTGGGAAGCGTGTATGGGCGCCCCCCTCAATTTTATTCGATTCGCATCTCGTCCAAATCGCCTCATTCAGTTCGGGTTTTCCATTTGCCGCATGCATATGTATTTTGCGAACCCAGGCCAGGGTGGAACTTTTGTAGTCGGCATTTAGGGAGACACGTTCTTAGAGTGCTATGAGGGTCCCCTTTTCTTCGTGGGGCTTGATTAGCCGTGCGCTCAATTGCACGGGGTTCTTTGGGCTTGATGCGGAGAAGAGTTGAGTTGTGTTGAGTGCTCCGCTTGGTGGAAGGCATTCCATCTGGCGGGTTATTCTTACGTGTATGGCCAAATTGGTGCACCCCTGCAGGGTAAATCTTCTCGAGAAGCCGTGTTTTCCGCGGTTATGGATGACTTGGTGAAAGTACTGGCTAACAAGTACTCAGAACAACTTACACCTAACTAATGATAACTTGATTAGTAATAGTTTTATTGACACAATAACTTGAACCATCATTAATCCAACTGTGTGAGTTATCCTCGGATTGCTTCTTTGGATAAGGGGCGAGATCCAGGATGGGTTTGTTTGGAGTTAGTAGCAGTTGGTTGCGATACGCTATCTTATCTCCTTTCTGTTAGCCGGAAGTTATAGCATGTTTCTGTAGTTGGTTAGTGCATCCCGCTGCCGCATCTTTTGTAGCACCCCTTTCTTCCGTTGAACCCAAAGCATCTGTGCTTGGTGTTGACTGGCATACTTTGGTGAACTGTGAGTCTTGCTTGCCAGTACGTTTATGTACTGACCCCTTTGGGGTTGTGGTTTCCGCAGACTACGCTTACGAGGATCCCCGTGACGGCTACTACGTGGAGTTTGACGAGGCTGCTGACGAGTAGATAGCGGACCCGGGCAGGATCCGAGACATCGTGGATGGGCTCCGTCTTTTCGTTTCCGGCCTCTTAGGCCTATTTGGATCTTGTCTGTACTCAGACACTTTGGATGCCTCCGCTGTGATGTAATGATGATATGTTGGGACATGTGTCCTCTGGATGATTGTATTTGCTATCTGTGCTCTAGTGAGAGCTATTTGCAACTTATTTCTATTTATTTGTGTCCTAGAGATCTGTTGTGCTATCATTTTGTTAAACGCCGTTGACGTACCATGTGTGTATGGTATGAAGTACATCAATGGTAGTATCCTGATTTCTATGGGATGGTTTACGTAGACGATGAACAGTAGGGGTTGGTTGTCACACATACGTGTGTTGGCCTACTCGTAAGAGATGCGGGTGCCAGTAAGCCCCGTAATCCAATCATCTACTGTTCAACGGAACTGCGAGTATCCTTTAGAAGTCCGGGTGCGACAAATGGTATCAGTACTGGTCGCAGTTGAGTCTAGAAACTATTTTGTAGCTATATAGGAAAAATGAAACGTGAGAGTAGGAATTCTGCCCTTTTATTTCTTTCCCCACCCACCCTCCCTTTTCTGGTAAGGAAATGCAACGTTGTTTTTCTTCTCATCTAAACTTTCAAGTTAGGATTTCACGAATCCTGGTTTCTCTAGGATAGTTATATCTACTAGACCATAGGAATGGAGGTGGTTGTGACATGATTTATCATGTTGCCTACTCACGATTGAGAACGGAGGCGTGTAAGCCCCGGAAGCGAATCCTCTATTCCTTAAGCAGTAGATATTGATCCTTTAGAAGCCCGGATGGGTTTTCCGTAGTACCTCAGGAGTGTTTTGGTCTCGTGTTTCCCGATGTTGCTTCGATATCCTGTTCTTCTCAACATCCTTTTCGTCCGTTGAAACCTTGTTGTTGCTTTCCACTTCAGTTCTTCTACCAGCGTCTAATCAAAACTTCCCCGGTCATCTGCAGATGGATCTCAGGTTCTACCCGCAGGTGGTTCGGATGACTCGTTGCGAGAGCACTGCCGGTTATCCGGAGATGCTGAGAGACATGGTCACTTATCTGGGTTTCCGTTGGGCACCAGAGTACCAGGTCTACGAGCAGCAACGAGAGTTTGACCAGACCTACTACCAGGCTATCATCTACATTCTGTCAGATGATGGCATGAGCGTAGTCCACCGCTACGAGGCAGTAGGTTCCACAGTGGATATGGTCGTGCAGCAGGCAGCTTATGTGAGTCTCACCGTCCTTCGTGCTGACTACTGGGGATTTGACGATTCCATCTATCGCCACATCCCCCGTGGTTACATCACTTCGGAGGGAGCTCATTTCACTCTCTACGACAACTTGGATGTTTATGAGCATGATAACTCCAGGCTGCACACCACAGCTCAGTTTGTGAGGCACAGTGACGCAGTTGCCCGCACACTTTCTCAGGAGTTGGTTTCAGTCAGAGAGCAGCTCTACCTTGGGTTGACTCGTCTGGCGACGTACACCACAGACTTTGTTGGAGACGAGCGCTTCGCACGTTTCGATCAGCCAGTTGGTCGTCGTCTGCCAGATGCTGGAGGTTACGAGCCGATCAGAGGTCCACTCCTCAACCTCGGTGCTGGTTACACTGGGATTCCCCGCTTTGGAGCACAGGGAGCCGATGCTATGTACTTCACAACACCGAGAGTCGGGCTCAGACCACGTCAGATCTACGTGGATCGTCGTTCTACCTACTTTCGTGGGCGTCCTCCTCACCGTACCTCTCGTCGTACTACTCACCGCCGTCCTGCGTGATGAGCATGGGAGTACCGATGTATCCATTCTTAGCTATGTTTAGTTATCTTTGGCATTCGAACCATTTGTGGTGTGTTGGATATTCTGATGTATTTGAACATGTGATGATGTACCTGTTGGTTATCTATTCATGCGCCGGAATAATCTCTCTTTTGGTTGCCAAGTCTATCCTTTTCTGTTGTTGTGCTAAAATGCATTTCCATTCAGGATGCCGCCAACAAGGAACACCCCGCCTGAGCCACCGCCAATCACGGAGCTGTTGACTCAGATGACCCAAGTCGTGACGCAGATGGCCCAGTTCCAGGCTAATCAGCACATCAACTAGACCGCTCCAAGAGTCAGCATCAAGGAGTTTCTCAGTCTGGGCCCGAGAGCTTTCGTGGCAACACGCGAGCCTCTGGATGCTGACGACTGGATCCGTGAGATAGCCAAGGATCTGGACATTGCTCACGTTGCTGAGGAAGACAAGGTCAAGTATGCCTCCTATCTGCTGAAGGGTCAGGCAGCTACTTGGTGGGAAAACTACCAGACCATGAGAGCTGGCTATCCAATCACCTGGGGTTGTTTCAAGGAAGCCTTCCTGAAGCACCACATTCCAGATGATCTCATGGAAAGGATGCGTGAAGAGTTTTGCTCTCTCAAGCAAGGCAAGCTGGACGTCATCGGCTATTAGAGTGAGTTCAATCGCCTCGCTCGATACGCTGGTGATGAGGTGTCCACCGAGGCTAAGAAGATGGCAAGGTTCCGCAGAGGTTTTAACCCGGAGCTCAACTATGCCCTCACCAACATCAAGGCCAAATACTTCGAGGAGCTTGTTAACACCGCGCTCAATGAAGAAAATGGGCGCAAGGCGTTCGAGGAATCTCGCAAGCACTCGCGTGAGGGTGGTTCCTCCTCCAACATGACCACCCCTCCGCAGAAGCGCCGCATCTGGGTGCCAAATGGTGCTGTCACTAGGGCTCCATATGCCCAAGCTTCCCCAGGCTTCGCTCCCCGCCCACCCAACCCAGCTCAGATGAATGATCCAAGGGGTTTGATGGGGCAGCCAAGGCCAGGGCCTCCTCGTGTCGTCACTTGCTTCAAGTGCAAGCAGACGGGGCACTACGCTGACAAGTGCACGCAGAGGCAGCTACCTCCACCACCACCTCGTCCCAACACCAACCAGGCAATGGTGCGTGCTCCCCCGGCTAAAGCCTTCAACCCCAACAACAGGCCTGTCGGGAGGACCGCAAGGGTGAATCATGTCAAGATCGACAAAGCTGAGGAAGCTGTTGACGTCGTTCTCGGTATATTCCCCGTAAACTTTATTCCAGCTAAAGTGTTGTTTGATACCGGAGCATCACATTCTTTCGTGTCAAAGACTTTTGCCGCAACAAACAACCTAAGTGTGGTTCCACTAAGCAATCAAATCACCGTTCACTCCACGGGATCTCAAATGCTGACTTCCAAGATAAGTAAGGATAACCAAATCCTAATTGGAGGCCACATATTCCTTGCTTCTCTCATGCTGCTGGGAAATTCTGACATTGATGTCATTCTTGGTATGGATTGGTTGAAGGCCAATAAAGCTAAAATTGACTGTGCTCAAAAGTCAATAACTCTGTTCCACCCTTCTGGCCAGATAGTCTATTCTCCAAATGAATCAAGTTCTGTTCAGCTGTACACCCTCGATGCAAAACATCTACCTCTACTCGAAAAATGTTCCGGTGGTTTGTGAATTCCCTGACGTCTTTCCAGAAGAATTGCCAGGGATGCCTCCGGACAGAGCAGTTGAGTTCGTGATCGAGCTTGAACCAGGTACTGCTCCAATCTCTAAGCATCCATACAAGATAGCTCCTCCTGAACTGAAACTGTTAAAGGAGCAAATCGATATGTACATGGAAAAAGGTTACATTCAACCTAGTTCCTCCGCTTGGGGTTGCCCAACTCTGTTCGTTGCGAAGAAGGATCACACAAAGAGACTCGTTGTTGACTATCGTCCTCTTAACGAGAAAACCATCAAAAACAAGTATCCAATTCCTCGTATCGATGATCTTTTTGATCAACTTGCTGGAGCCTCAATATTCTCCAAGTTGGACTTGAGAATGGGTTACCATCAAATAAAGATCAGAAAGGAAGATATTCCAAAAACAGCTTTCACCACTAGGTACGATCTATATGAATACACTGTCATGTCCTTTGGTCTCACCAATGCACCAGCGACATTCTCTCGACTCATGAATTCTGTTTTCCATGAATACCTCGACAAGTTCGTTGTGGTATATCTCGATGACATTCTTGTCTACTCCAAATCTGAGGAAGAGCATGAAGAACATCTTCGTCTCACTCTCATGAAACTTCGCGAGCATCGTCTATATGCCAAGTTCTCCAAATGTGAGTTCTGGATTCCAGAAGTTGCTTACCTTGGTCATATCATCTCTGCCAAGGGCATAGCCATTGATCCAGAAAAGGTTAAAGCAATTGTTGATTGGAAACCTCCTAAGACGGTAAAGCAAGTAAGAAGTTTTCTTGGCTTGGCTAGCTATTGCCGTCGTTTCGTCCAAAACTTCTCCAAGATTGCCAAACCTCTCACTGATCTCACAAAGAAGGACAAGAAATTCGTTTGGTCTCCACAATGTGATGAAAGTTTCAATCTCCTGAAGACTAAACTCACTTCTACACCAGTTCTGGTTGGCCCAGATACTACCAAATCTTTCCAAATATTCTGTGATGCATCTCTCCAAGGTCTAGGTGCAGTTCTTATGCAAGAACGTCAAGTTGTGGCTTATGCTTCACGTCAGTTGAACGCACATGAGCTCAATTATACCACTCATGACCTTGAACTTGCAGCAGTTGTGTTTGCCCTCAAGAAATGGAGGCAATACTTGTTGGGTAATCGCACTGAAATCTTTTCCGATCATAAGAGTCTAAAATACATCTTCACTCAACCAGATCTAAACCTCAGGCAAAGGAGATGGATTGAAAAGATTAAAGACTTTGATCTCACCATTTCTTACACTCCAGGCAAGGCAAATGTTATGGCCGATGCTCTCAGTCGCAAGTCGTATTGCAATAATCTCGTGATCATGGAAATCCAACCTCCACTTCATGAAGAATTCCAGAAGCTGAACCTTGGTCTTGTTCCTCAAGGCTATCTTGCGAACTTGACAGCCAGTCCAACTCTCGAGGACAAGATTCGTTCTGAACAACTTCGTGATGCTGAAATCAAGAAGATGGTAGAACACATCAAAGAAGGCAAGGAGAAATTTAAGTCCTTCTCAATTGATGACAAGGGAACTGTGTTCTTCGAAGGACGCATTGCAGTTCCTCAAGTTCAAAGTCTCAAAGATGTCATTCTCAAGGAGGCTCATGAAACTCCTCTCTCCATACACCCTGGAAGTACAAAGATGTACCAGGATCTTAAGACACTGTATTGGTGGCCTGGCATGAAACGTGAAATTGCTCAATACGTTTCTGTATGCGACGTTTGTCAACGTGTTAAGGCAGTTCATCAGAAAACAGCCGGTCTTCTCCAACCTCTAAAAATCCCTGAGTGGAAGTGGGACATGATTGAAATGGACTTCGTCACTGGTTTTCCAAAGTCCAAGAAGGGCAACGATGCAATCTTCGTTGTCATTGATCGTCTCACTAAAGTAGCTCACTTCTTTGCTGTCAAAGAAACAATCTCAGCTAGCCAGTTAGCAGAGCTCTACACAGCAAAGATTGTTCCTCTTCATGGTGTTCCATTGGAAATAAGCTCAGACCGTGGAAGCATATTCACTTCTCATTTCTGGAAAAGCTTTCAAGAAGCATTGGGCACCAAACTTCTGTTCAGCACAGCTTACCATCCTCAGTCTCAAGGGAAAGTCGAAAGAGTCAATCAGATTCTCGAGGATATGCTCAGAGCATGTGGTATCTCCTTTGGCATGAAATGGGAGGATTGCCTTCCATATGCTGAATTCTCCTACAACAACAGCTTCCAGGCAAGCCTAGGCATGGCACCATTTGAAGCTCTATATGGCCGCAGATGCAGGAGTCCAATCAATTGGTCTGGAGCTGGTGAACGTTCAGTCTTAGGCCCTGACATTGTTAAGGAAGCCGAAGAGAAAGTTTGCATCATTCGTGACAATCTCAAGATTGCTCAGTCTTGTCAGAAAAGCTACTATGACAGCAAGCACAGGGATATGATCTATGCACCTGGTGACAAAGCATATCTCCGTGTAACTCCCCTCAGAGGCACTCATCGTTTTGGTATGAAAGGAAAACTTGCACCAAGATACATTGGTCCTTTCAACATTCTCTCAAGGCGTGCGGAAAATGCCTATCGTCTTGAACTTCCAGAAAAGCTATCCAAGGTGCACGATGTGTTTCACGTGTCACAGCTCAAGAGGTGTTTCAAAGATCCAGATCGTGCAGTTGATCATGATTCCATTGAACTGCAAGAAGATCTATCTTATGAGGAGCACCCTGTTCGTATTCTCGATGAGACCGAGCGTAAGACTCGCAACAAGAGCACCAAGTTCTTGAAAGTGCAGTGGTCCCATCATTCCGATAAAGAGGCAACGTGGGAGACCGAAGAGGATCTTCGCAAGAAGTATCCGGACCTTTTCACTTCTCAGTAGGAATCTCGGGGCGCGATTCCTTCAAGGGGGGGCGTTTTGTAACATCCCAAGTATGAAAATCTCCTTTAGAATGTTTGTTTCTTGTTTTATTAATGTTTTGCATCATGTCATCATACCCATTACTTTTGTTTGCATTTGTTTTGCATCTGTTTTCAATTGTTTCTATTTCAAATTCAAACCAATTTCCAAATCAAATTGTTCATACTTGTTATGTTACAATTTTCCAAATAAAAAGTTCAAATAAAACATCCATTTGTTTCCATTAAAAATGAAAAGCTCAAACTATTGAATTATTCTTTTTAATAATTCACTTAATTCAAATTGCATTCAAATTCAATTACAAATTCCAAACAGCAACCATTTGAAAATTATGAAAATTACAAAACACCTCCAATCAATTTGTTTCAAACAAACATGAAGTTCAAAACTAGTTAAGCTAATACTTACAATATTTCATTTAATATCACATTTTCATTCAAATTCAAATGAACTACCAACAGCAACCAATTTGAATTATCTAGAAAGCTAAATGTTGCAAATTGCTGCTGTTACAAAAACTATCCTATACAAATTTTTGCTAATTTTTCTAACCTAAAACTATCCTCTTTTCTTCCTATTCCTTTTCAGCAAAAAAAAAACAGCAGAACAAAAAAAAAACTTAAAAGAAAACGGAGGGGGAAAGGGCAGGCCAGTGGGCAGCAGGCCCAGCCCACCGACCCAACTTACCCTTTCGCTCCTTTCTTCTACCTGTACGGCAGGAAATCCAGCGAGTCCACGTCGGCGCCGTCGTGATGGGACGGCCGTGGTGACCCCCTCTCCTCCATAAAAACCCTACCGCGGCCTCTGCCCTAGCCCTAACCCCCCTCCTTCCTTCCACCTCGCGCAGCGCCGCCATTTTCTTCTTCCTCTGCACCTGCTCCACCTCTCTGCAACCCCCGAGCGCCACCGCACTGCCCTCCGATGATCGCCGCGCCTACCTTGCTCCTCATCGCTGGCTGAGCACGGGGATCGAGCCCCCGTGCTGCCGCCGTCTTCATCACTTCCTCGACCACGTCTGGAACTTCACGGATCTCCGCCGCCGTCCTCGCCTCTGTCGCCGTCGGCCAACTTCCCCGAACCTATGCTTCCCTTTCAATCGCAGGTGAGTATCACCTCTCGCCCACCTCTCTCCTGCTTCCTTCTCTGCTGCGCAACGCCCGCGAGCACCCGCAGCACACGCACGCATCCACGGCAGCACCACGAGCAGCTCACCGCCGGCGTCCTCCCTGTCGAGTTTCAGATGTCTGAATTTCAGGTTCAGTTAAAACGTCCACGGACTGAACCTTAACCTCCCCGCGTTCCTCTACTGTCAACGAACAGAGAAGCTACTGCATTGGCAGCAGCACGCGCGCACGAGCACGAGGTCGAGGGGTCGAGCCCTCGCCTCCGCGGATTAATCCGCCACTTTTTTCCTTTGCCACGCGGGCGCCCGTGGCCCACCTGCCAGTGGCCTGGGTTGCCACGCGTGCTGCCACGCAGGCCACCGTGGCCAGGGCCCCCTCTGTTAGTGACCTAAGCTAGGCACTGCGAGGTGTATTTAGTTTCTGTCTTTTTCTTTTCTTTTAATTCCAGTCCAAACTAATTACAGTTTAGTCCCTGATTCAATAATGCAAATAACCTTTGAATTACAACTTCAAATAAAATAAATAAAATATGTAATCTGAACCAAATTTAATTCTCTATCTGACTAAAGCATTTGTTTTATGTTTTGAACATTTCAAATTGTTTCAAATTTCAAATTCAAACAAATCATTTTAAATTTGGTTAATTTCATAACTAATTCAAACTTAATTCAAATGCCACATATAAAATATGTTTTCCATGCTAAATTGAACCACCTTTTCAAATATAAACTTTATTTTCTGTTTTGAATAATTAAAATTGGTTAAATAATTTAAACCTTGTTTAAATCATTTAAAATTGCTAAATTTCATAACTTGCTCAAATTAATTTTTTTTTGAACTTATAAAATATGTTTTCAAACTAGAAAAGTATAAACTTTTCAAATATGAATTTGGTTTAATGTTTTGAACAAATAAAATTCAAATAAATTCATACTTGAATTAAATTCATTTAATTCTTGTTTAAGCTTGTTTAATTCAGAAGTAATTTATTTTAAACCTTTTTCAACAAGTGAAACATGTATTCCACCTAAAATTTTGTGTTCTTTTCAAATATGAACTTTGTTATCTATTTTGAACAATTAAAATTGGTGAAAACTACAAATACTTGTGTAACACCTTTAAGGAACCAAAATTCCATAACTTAATAAATAAAATTCCAAACTTGGTAAACCTTATTTCAAATTGTTCCTATTGTTGTTTCCTTTTTGTTTTCTTCATCCATGCATCATGCTAATTCACTTACACATGATGTTTAGTTGTAGAACAATTATTTCAACCTTAATTCATGGGCTTTTCATATGTAATCCAAATTGCATATGGGTCCATTTAATCATGTTATGTTACCCTGTCAACTAGTGTATTTTTGGATGCATCAATTAAATTGCCATGCATCATCCCATGTTTGTGCATTATGCCATGTTATTGATTGTTTGTCTCTCTGCGTTGTTTGTTTGCTTCTTCTCGAATAGACGACGACGTTGAGACAGACGATACTTACGACACCCCTTCTGAGGATCTAGCTCAGTACCAGGCTGCTGAGTTTGCAGGCAAGTATTCACTCACATGAACCATTGTGTTCCTTTCCACATTGGATACCGATACTTTCCGTTGTCTATTCTGCTAGCCCTATGAATCGTTGCTTGTGTTTGATCCTATCACATGTTATCCTTTAACCCTGATATAGCCTCACCTCCACACCTATAACCCCGTTGCTTGTTGCCCGTGTCTTACTAGCATGCTAGGGTTGTTTTGCTCGAGTCTTTTACCCGTTACTTGCTGTTACTATATTTTATTATGTCCTGGGGCTCGATGTTTAAAAAAAAATCATGCTAATGTTATGGTTAATAATAATTTGATGATAAGGCACCGGCAGGAGGCCCGGCGTGGTTTTGAGGCCTGCTAGTGTCGACCCTAATTAGGAAAAGGGTCTTGTCTACTGATCCATGATGAGCGCACTATCCGCATGTGGGAAGCGTGTATGGGCGCCCCCCTCAATTTGATTCGATTCGCATCTCGTCCAAATCGCCTCATTTAGTTCGGGTTTTCCATTTGCCGCATGCATATGTATTTTGCGAACCCAGGCCAGGGTGGAACTTTTGTAGTCGACATTTAGGGAGACACGTTCTTAGAGTGCTATGAGGGTCCCCTTTTCTTCGTGGGGCTTGATTAGCCGTGCGCTCAATTGCACGGGGTTCTTTGGGCTTGATGCGGAGAAGAGTTGAGTTGTGTTGAGTGCCCCGCTTGGTGGAAGGCATTCCATCTGGCGGGTTATTCTTACGTGTACGGCCAAATTGGTGCACCCCAGCAGGGTAAATCTTCTCGAGAAGCCGTGTTTTCCGCAGTTATGGATGACTTGGTGAAAGTACTGGCTAACAAGTACTCAGAACAACTTACACCTAACTAATGATAACTTGATTAGTAATAGTTTTATTGACACAATAACTTGAACCATCATTAATCCAACTGTGTGAGTTATCCTCGGATTGCTTCTTTGGATAAGGGGCGAGATCCAGGATGGGTTTGTTTGGAGTTAGTAGCAGTTGGTTGCGATACGCTATCTTATCTCCTTTCTGTTAGCCGGAAGTTATAGCATGTTTCTGTAGTTGGTTAGTGCATCCCGCTGCCGCATCTTTTATATCACCCCTCTCTTCCGTTGAACCCAAAGCATCTGTGCTTGGTGTTGACTGGTATACTTTGGTGAACTGTGAGTCTTGCTTGCCAGTACGTTTATGTACTGACCCCTTTGGGGCTGTGGTTTCCGCAGACTACGCTTACGAGGATCCCCGTGACGGCTACTACGTGGAGTTTGACGAGGCTGCTGACGAGTAGATAGCGGACCCGGGCAGGATCCGAGACATCGTGGATGGGCTTCGTCTTTTCGTTTCCGGCCTCTTAGGCCTATTTGGATCTTGTCTGTACTCAGACACTTTGGATGCCTCCGCTGTGATGTAATGATGATATGTTGGGACATGTGTCCTCTGGATGATTGTATTTGCTATCTCTGCTCTAGTGAGAGCTATTTGCAAGTTATTTCTATTTATTTGTGTCTTAGAGATCTGTTGTGCTATCATTTTGTTAAACGCCGTTGACGTACCATGTGTGTATGGTATGAAGTACGTCAATGGTAGTATCCTGATTTCTATGGGATGGTTTACGTAGACGATGAACAGTAGGGGTTGGTTGTCACACATACGTGTGTTGGCCTACTCGTAACAGATGCGGGTGCCGGTAAGCCCCGTAATCCAATCATCTACTGTTCAACGGAACTGCGAGTATCCTTTAGAAGTCCGGGTGCGACATCATGCATATGCACTATGGTGTAGTCTTTATATATGTCAATTGCCTAGCTGTAATTTGTTTACCCAACATGCTATCTATCTATTTTGGAGAGACACCTCTAGTGAACTGTGGGCCCTGGTCTATTTTCCTCATACTGATAATACAACCACTGTTTTCATATTGTTACTACAGTTTTCCTACTGCCATCACTGTTCTCTTTTCATCTACTACAAACAAGTACTGTTTTCCACACCATACGTCTAACCTCTTTGTCTTGTGTGTCGCTGATCATGTAAAAATCTCCTCTTACCACGAGCGGAAGGGTGCAAACCGAGATCACTCCTTAAAGCGTGGCAAGAAATTCCAGCGAACGCCTACGGTCAACCGGGCAGTAGACCATAAAGAGTTGCCACACCTTATTCGAGTCCAGCTGTCTAACCATGACACTAGTGTAGAAGGACCCCCCTAGCCCATTCTACCACCTTGAAAGTGCCGGTATTGACCCCTAGCAGCATACCCCTAGAATGACCCGAAGCCGGGGTATGATGCCACACAAACTTAGCGGACGGTTTAATGCCTCTAAGATCCGCTGGGGTAAAATTAGCCGTAATTGTTTCTTGAAGCCCAACAATGTCTAGTTTAGTCCGTCTAATGAAATCCTTAATTTGGGCCTACCGCCCCGAAACTCCTAATGTTTCAGAAAACTGGCCCGCATTATGCTAACTTCCTTTTACTCCGCCGGTGATGCCGATATTTTCTTGGGAACAAACATCTTGCTTTCGAAACGTAGATGTTGAAGTCTGTTAGCGCAAGACCATGCACTTCATATATTTACAATACGTGGGACTATAGGAGGCAGTGACGTAATCATGTACTCGTAGTGCAACAATGATGGATGCGTGTCAAAGGTAGCCTAGGTCGGCGCCATGCAACATGGATCCGAGATGTAGCTGATCGGCTCTGGGCAAACCGTGGCCGACCTGTTATACGCCGGCGCCAAGTACAATAGCATCGCTTGAAGGGCCATATTTAACAGTAGTTCTTAAATGAGGCCATATGTGAATTAGTCTTATTAAAGTGCTATATCTAGTAAAATATACGACAATAGTTGCGGCAGAGATTGGATCTTGCGAAGACTCAAAGTGCTATGATGGTGGAATAAGCGATGCCCTACCCGGGGTCCTCCTAGCCTTTATATAGGAGGTTGGGTCTCGGTACCAAGTCCGGGTAGGTTGCAAATCTCGGGTGAGTCGGTTGCTTCCTTTGCCTTGTACCGCACGTTTGACAGCTTGGATGGACCTTAGCTGGGCCTTCTAGAAGCTCGGTGGGGGCACCTCTCAATGGGGTTTAGCGCACAGCTGCAGCTGGTAGGCCCATAGAGGGGACTCGGAGTATTTCTACGTCAAGTGATGGTAGCAATGGAATTCAAAGATAAGCTAGTGATAAAAGGGATGAAGGAAACCGGATTAGGGCTAGGATGGCGGCGCCAAAGACAGATGGGCATCTTCTTATTCCTGTGCAGCTGACACACCGAGGGCGAGGACGCTGGTGGCGATGCCATTAGTAGCTCGACCTCCTCGTCCGACTCTATGGCCTAGATGTCCGAGGGGTGAGGACGATGGCCTCCTCCTCCGTCTCAGTGGATGCTCCCGATCCTTCTGCGAGGAGTAAGGAAGACGGCCCCAACACCATCAGGGAGCGAGCTTCCCGCCGCCATGGCCGCCGCTCGGGAGGCGAGCTCCCCACCACCAAAACTCTGCTCCATGTCTCAGAGAGGCTGGAGTGAAGATGGGATCTGGATCGGATCGAGAGGTGGACTGGTTTCCTTTCGACAAACAAGGGGATAAGCTAGTCGTTGACATTGGCATTAGAACCGTTAGGAAGGATCTGTGCCATAGAATCCGAAATCGAGGGAGCACCACACATCTAGAGATAAGCTAAGAGCATCTCTAGCAGTACCCGTAAAAGTGGCTAAACCTGTAAAATTCCGGCGACTTTACAGTTTTGGGTTCAATTTGGTCCATAGCAGAGACAACAAAAGTTTACCGACCCGTAAACGGTTTACAGGCCACCGAAAATGCAAGGCTCCAACCTTTATGTACATAGGTTAGAGTGTGGTATACGGGTCACGAACTGGCCGAAACTGGCCGGAATTCTTTCCACACTGTCGTCCGTGACTAAAATGACAGCCGTCGAGTTCTCACGTATCCGCCAAAATGTTAAATTTCCGTTCGAAAATTAGCAGTTGCGCTCGGACCATGGACGTCCGTGCCAGCGTAACTGGCCGCTTCGTCCCTGTCGCCGGCTCCTCGAAAGGGCTCCGTCCGCACACAGGTGCTGGGGCCTTCGACGCTTCGTGCTCCACCGCCCGACGAGAACTCACCGGTTGCATGTACGTGCTCAGGTCGTGCTGCAGACCCGCCGGGGGCTTCGTCGCCGTCGTGGAGCTTCGTGCCCCAAGCTCGAAGCGCCTGACCAGTACTAGTACTAGCAAGCTCAAGTTCCGATGGATCCCTGCGGCTGCCTCACTACTAGTACTAGCAAGGTCAAGTTCCGATGTTGAGGGATCCAATCGCTTGAGCTCTTCTCTTATTTGCGTCTAGTATTTGCCTATTGCTTCCATCTAGTACTTAGCTCTGCGTGTGATTTGAGAAAGAAGCTGAATGGGAAAAAAAAAGCATCGAATCCCATACTCGTTTTACGGTTTTTTTTTTTTTGAACATAAGGTGGCCCCGAAGGACCTGGAAGCTATATTATCAGCGGGCTTTTACAGAGAGACCCCCGTAGAGGGATAATTACAAAGAGGGACTCACACCTTACAAACCGAACCCTAAAAAGATTGGGGGAAAAGCGATCAGGTCCCTGGGTCCGGCCACCGCTGCATCCATCGAACCTCCATTCCCAGGCATCCGCGCCGCCGCCGGGGAGCTTGCCACTTGGTGCGACGAAGATGATGGAACCCGAGAAGAGGCCAAAGATCCTCATCTTGAGGAAGAAGAGCTGAGCAGCGAAGCCCAGCGAGGAGCGGCTCCTTTCGCCTGACAAAACGCCGACGCGCTGGGCGTGGCGCTGAAGAACTCCTCTCGTCAACGAAGCTTCCGATGCGAGCACTGAAGCGCGCGCCCGCCTCCGCCACAGAGCTTCGCAGCCAAGATCCAAAGAAGCTCGAGCTCTCTGTCGTATCTCACCACGAGCACGAACAGAGAGGAAGAAGAACCCTCGAATCCTGCTCTCCGAAACTCCCAAGCTCCCATCAACGCGAACAGAAGCAGCAGCAAGGTCCGCCTTCCGCCCCCCTCCACCATGGGCAGGCAACAGAAGAACAGCAGCAACAGCTTCAAGAAGCACAGAGGGGAGCTGAGAGTGCTCCAGATACAGAGCACCTCCCTCGGCCTTATGAGAGAAGGAGAACTCCACCGCCGTCTTCCGCAGATCCCACCCCCACCACGGGGGCCCGAGAGCAGAAAGCAGCAGCAGCAACACCGCGCAGACGGGGGCCGGACTCGCCTGCACCGAAGTTCTCAACGGCAGAACGCCGACAGCATAACACGAAGTCAAACAACAGAATCGAAAACCTAGACTACTTCTATACAAGCAAAGCAGGGGCCGGCACCCTACATCATCGCCACGCAAGCTAGCGCGAGCACTAGCGGCGGGGATGGCCGGGGAACTGGGGCGGCGGCGGTGGACTCTCAACGGGGGCAGAGGGAACCTTATCCTTTTCCGAACCGCAGGATTAGCCCGTTTTACGGTTTATTTTTGGGTGCTGCTCTGCCTCGTGCGTTTTCAACCTGTAATATCGGCAAAACTCGATCTGTATACCGTTTTTATAGGTTGGAGGGATAGGGACGCTGCTAGAGATGCTCTAATCTCAGGGCGCCCTGAGACTAGGACGTCGTGAGATTAGACTTCCCGTAAATAAAATGGTAATTCCGAAAACATTTTTGACAGAGATTTATTCTGTCGTGAAGATTACGTGCTCACTCCGTTATCAAATAAATGTACGTTTAGAGTCTCTTTGGTTCAAAGGATTTTCAAAACATAGGAATAGGAAAAACAAAGGATTGCAATGTCATACACTTCAATTTCTACAGGATTTTAAAACATAGGAATTTTGTAAAAGATACGTTTGGATGACGCGCAGGAAACAAACACAGGAATTTTGCAGGAATGGGGAGAGAGAGTAGAGAGAGATAGAGTATGAGTGCATTGGGCTTCTCAAAGAAAAAAAAATAAAAAGAGGTTGGACCTCATGTTGAGATTCCTATGGAATGGAGAGCAAAGGAATAGATTCCTTAGAAATTTGGTGGTGTCAATCCTACAATCTAAAGGCATTCCATAAGAAAAATTCCTATGGCTGAAATCCTCCAGAATTCCTATGAAATGGCCTCTAGCATTGTATTTGGTCAAACTTTTTAAACTTGAGAACAGTGCGGTGAGAGATCGCACGTACGGAGGAGAGCGGAGCGCACGATAGGCTAGGTGCGGAACCCACCGCCGCTCGCCACTCCGGCGCCGGCGTCCACCGTGCCCCATGCCGGTGACCACTCCGGTCCCAGCGTCCTCCTCCTAGGCGCCGCCTCGCGCCCTTCCTTCCCCCCCGAGGAGCATGGAGCCCTCCCCCTCCCCTTCCCCGCGCCGCTGGGCGAACTTCTCCGACGACGAAGATGAGATGGACCTCACCCCGCGCTCGTATTGTGAGGTCCTGCGCAGCGGCTCCCCTCCGGCGGCGTCCCCGCTGCGCTCGCCCTCGCCGGCGTCGGTTCCGCAAGGGGCGAGGAGCTCGGGCCCCTCCCTGGGCGTGGCTTCCGCGGAGGCGTACCGCGCCGGGTCCTGGGCTCGCCGACGGCTGGGCGTGGACCGAGGAAGGAGGCTGCGAAGGCGCCATGGAGGCTTGGCGCATCGAGGAAGGCAGCACCGGCGCGGGGTCCCGCCGGACCAAGGATGGTCCATCCGCCTCCCCCTGCTCCCCTAGCGGATGGTGCGTGGCCGTGGCAGCAGGTCGGCGGTGGAGGTGGAGGACGCAAGCGGCGGAGGGAACCAGTCGCGCGGCAGCTCCCGTCGTGGTTCATCCGGGCGGACCTCCCGCCGGACCTCGCTGGGTGCTGCTTCAACTGCGCCCAGCCGGGGCACATCTCGGCGGACTGCGACAACGACACCGTCTGCCTCCGTTGCCGGAAGGAGGGGCATCACGCCCGCGAGTGCTCGGAGCCGCGCGTTCTGCCGCCGGCGGGCCGTTTCGGCCGTGGAGGTCCTAGGGCCATGGAAGTACCAGGATGTCACCGAGGCGCGGTGCGGGACCGGATTGGGGAGAGGTTGCCGATGCCGGCGCCCGAGAGCCCACTGCTGGTGGAGGACCTGCGCACGAAGCTGTTGGCTCGTCGCGGAGCGCCGGAGTGCGGCCGGGCCGAGATGCGGGTATCTCCGTCCCCGTCGCCGCGCGGGGCGATGGTGGAATCGGCGGCCTCACGGGCCGGGACGGGCGCGATGGTGCGTCGTCGCCGCTCGCCCTCGCCCCCACCCCGTGGGACGGACCAGTTGACGGACGCACCGGCGATCGGGGAGCGTGGGGACGCAGGCCGTGACAGGCGGGGAGGCGCCGAGGATGCCGCCGTGGTTGAGGCGCGCCGGCGTGCGCTTGAGGCGCGTGGACGCGAGACTGAAGGCCGTGGTCGTGAGCGGCTCCCACCGCCGCCCCCTCCGCCCGGTAATGGTGGTACTGCGCCGGAGCCGGGAACGCGTAGCTCGGAGCTGCCGCCGCCGCCCCGACCACGTCTCGAGCAGGTCTTCATCCCACGCTCTGCGGAGATCGCTGCCGCCGAGGAGGCGTTGAGATGGGGTTTGGTGGTGTTCGTCTCGGGGTCCAGGGAGAGGATCACGCCGGCGGAGGTGGAGGCAGCCATCATCGCCAGGGTTCCACGGGCCGCAGACAATTTCTCCACCAAGTACCATTGGCCATCGGACTTCCTCGTCACCTGCGGGAGCCGACGCATCCGTGACGACATTTTCGCGGAGGGCGTGGTTGACGGGAGAGGTTTCTCCCTGCGTTTCGCGCCGTGGAACCGCCAGTTGCAAGCGACGACGTGCAAGATGAGGTTCATGGTATCGTTGGAGCTGACGGGGGTTCCTGCCCATGCTTGGCACAAGGCGACGGCCACGGCGTTGCTAGGTTCCGCCGGCTGGGTGGAGGGGATCGGCGGCGGCTCCGCCCGGCGAGAGGATCTGCGAGGCATGAAGGTCTTTGCCTGGGTGGATGATCTCGAGGTCATTCCTAAGGCCAAGGCGTTGTACATTGAGTAGCCGGACGATCGGATGGAGGAAGACGAAGGTCTTGTGCTTCCAGAGGAGTCGCTTATCCCCCTGGAGAAGAACCTCCTGCGCTATGTGGTATCTGTGAGCCTCGTGCACTCTGTCGACACGCTGGCGGTGGAGACTGCTCCGGGACGAGTCCAGGGAGGAGGTGCGAATGGCGGCGAGGACGGCAGGCGGCGTGGCCGTTCGTCCGAGGGTGGCCCTGCGCGCCGAGTCGAAGGAAGAGGGGGTGAGAGGTCCCGCGACCGCGGCCGCGATGGGTCACGGGACCGTGGGCGACGGCACCAAGAACGATCCGGGGAAGGGCGCCGGTCGGATGCTCGCGGGCGCCACCGCGCCTTTGCCGCGGAAGCTCCGCCGGCTGGGGACGAGAGCGTGTTGGTTTTCGCTGACGTGGGCTACGTCACTCGGGAGGAATCCCTGGGCCACGACCGGTCGTGGGTGGACCCCATGCTGGAGGAAGCGGTGATGTCCTTTCCTGAACTGCCGCGTGGAAAGAGTGGGCCCAACACTTGCAGCGTTCTGACCGAATCTGGTGAGAGAGCATGTGCCAGGCAGTTGGAGGGGCTGCCTTTAATTCAAACTTGCCAGGAGGAAAGTGTGGAGGAGCTCGCGGACCCGGTCAAGGAGCCAGGGTGGGCCTGCTAGCAAAAGCTGGCTTCGCCAGGGCTACTTTCACCAGTGAGGAGCGGTTGCTCATTATCGTGGAGCGCAAGTGGAGGGCGGGATGTTTTCGGAGCGTTCGCGCGCGAAGCTTCCCCAGATTCCGTCCTGGACGTGTTCCCGGTCAGCATCTCTCCAATGGGCCTGGGATCTGATTTTGGGCCGAAGGCCGTGGACGCGCCTGACAGCTCGTTGGGGCGCTCTCCTCTGCCAGACGGCAGCAGCTTGGGCCGCGAGGGCTGCCTGCTGGACATTTCGGCCCGACAGTGTAGCCTAGCTTCGCAGCTCACTGCCCCTGTCCAGGAAGGAGAGGTCGACTCGGCGGGAACTGCGCGGCCGCTCGATGGTTTCGTCTGCGTTAGCCTGTCGCCACATGCTAGCCAGGGACGTGACGGGAGCGTGGACGCATCGCTGCAGGAGCCGGGTGAGCATGGTGACGCCCTGGGGATCGCCGGTTTCCGTGCCGAGCACCGTGTCCCCATCTCGCCGGTTCTAAACAAGCCAAAAAGACGCTCCAGGACCAAAAGGATTCTTTCGGGGCCGGTTCGGAGGAGTGCTAGGCACTGTGGGAAGTTCGCAGCAGGCTCACCTGTGAGCAAGCAACAGAAGGAGCTGATAAGGAAGCTGGGCATTGCGAGAGAGGGAGAGAGGATCGGGGATGAGGCATTCGCCGCCTACCGTGGACTCTTCGACAAACCGATGCAGCAGAGGCACATTGATGTAGTTCTTGGCCTCTTCGGTTGGCAGCCAGACGCCCTGCCGTTGCCCCCCGAGGATGCACCCGTGGAGTGCGTTGTGTAGCCCTCCTTCTCAGACAGTTTTCTTAGTGTGTAGTGGTGCGTGCGTGGGTACTGAACTTGCAACCTCGCCATGTTGATGTCTGATCTCGTTTTCTGCGTCTGGAATGCGCGTAGACTGAACTCTGGAGCTCGTAGGGCAGCGATCTTCCACCTAATCTCCTCCTCTGGCGCCAATTTGGTATGCCTCCAAGAGACCAAGATGGCGCACATCGATGCCCAGATTGTGAGGGAGGCGTTGGGACCAGCCTTTGATGGTTTCTTCTTCCTGCCGGCGGTAGGCACCCGCGGGGGCATCCTCCTGGCGTGGCAGTCAGAATTTGTGGTGGCCTCCAACCCGCATATGACGTTGAACACGCTCACGGCCAGCATATCGGTACGAGGCGAACCGGGCTGGTGGTTCACAGGAGTGTATGGCCCTCAGGGCGTGGAAGAGAAGCGGATTTTCCTCCAAGATCTTAGAGACGTGAGGGACCTTCATGCAGGGCCGTGGATGGTGGCCGGAGATTTCAATCTCATTCTTGATCCGGAAGACAAGAACCAAGGGACGCTCCACCGGACCATGATGGGCAGGTTCCGCCGCACTCTCTCATCGTTGGAGCTCAAGGATGTCTATCTGAATGGTCGCCGCTTCACATGGACGAACGAGAGGGCGCAACCCACTTTGGAGAAGCTGGATAGGGTCTTCACGACCGTGGATTGGGAGGAGGCCTACCCGGATGCTCTCCTAGTAGCTGGCTCGTCGGGACCCTCGGATCACTGTCAGTTGCTTTTGCACCTTGCCCCGGATCTCCAGACGGGGCGTAGATTTCACTTCCAGTCCTTCTGGACCAAGGTGGATGGGTTTCAGGAGGTGGTACGGGATGCCTGGCTCTCAACGCCGCGAGATGTAAATCCCTTCAAAAACTTGGATTCCAAGTTCCGCGCAACTGCGAAGGCTTTGGCTAGTTGGAGCGACATATTTGTAAGGAGCATTAAAATGCAAATTTTGGTGGCTAACGAGATCATCCTCCGACTCGATGAGGCCATGGATCGCCGACAGCTGTCGGAGGGGGAGAGGGGCCTCCGTCGTTTGCTCAAAGGAAAGCTCCTTGGGCTCTCTTCCCTGGAGAGGACACTGGCTAGGCAGAGGGCCAGAATCCTGTGGATTAAGGAGGGCGATGCCTGTACCAAGTTCTTCCACTCACATGCTAGCCACAGGCGCAGAAAGAATTTCATCAACCACCTTCTAGTAGGCGGAATCAGGCGAACCGAGCATGAAGAGAAAGCTGAGGCGGTGGATGACTTCTTTGATGAGCTCCTAGGCGTGGAGGTCGATAGGCCGTTCTCATTGGCCCTTGATCAGTTGGGCCTTCCGACGGTGGATATGGGACACCTCGAAGGGGATTTTACGGAGGCCGAGATTTGGGAGGCCATCCGGCATATGCCTTTGGATAAATGTCCAGGGCCCGACGGCTTCACCAACAGATTCTTCGTGGCTTGCTAGGGTACCATAAAGGTGGACATCATGGCTGCGTTTGACTCATTGGGCCGCCAGGATACCCGTGGATTTGGGGCAGTTAACCAGGCCCTTGTCACGCTGCTGCCCAAGAAGGACGGGGCAGAAGAGGTCAAGGACTTCAGACCTATCAGCCTGATCGACAGCATGGCTAAGCTGGTGACTAAGGTGATCTCGACTCGAGTGGCCACGGTCCTGCCGCAGCTGGTGGGGAAGCAACAGAGTGCCTTTGTGCGTGGGAGGTGCCTCCATGACAACTTCATGACGGTTCAGGGCACAACCCGTAGGCTCCATAGACTAGGTACAGCAGCGGTACTCCTCAAGCTCGACATAACGAAAGCGTTTGATACGGTTAGCTGGGCCTTCCTGCTAGAGGTGTTGAGGAGTTTTGGCTTTGGAGGCCGGCTGATCTCCATTATATGTGGAGTGCTGTCAACGGCGTCCACGAGGATTCTGCTGAATGGCCGGCCTGGGTCCAAGATCTTCAACAGGCGTGGACTGCGGCAAGGGGATCCCCTATCGCCCCAGCTTTTCATCTTGGTCATGGAGATTCTCCACCTGCTGATAGAGAGGGCTACGGCCCGTGGATTTTTGGACCGATTGGCCAGATCTGGGCTGCACCACCGCACGTCCATTTATGCGGATGATGTCGTCACGTTCCTGCGTCCTACCGCGCGAGACCTTAGGGTGTTCGCCATGCTCGTGGAGGATTTTGGGGCGGCGTCCGGTTTGCGTACAAACCTTGAAAAGTGCTCGGCGCACTTGATCCGATGTGGGGACGAAGAAGTGGAGCTGGTCACTAGGGAGCTGCACTGTCAGATTCTCCCCTTCCCTCTGCGCTACCTTGGCCTTCCCTTGGGCCTCAGGAAACCTTCGGCGGAGCAACTGCGATACTTGGTGGATGCTATTGCAGGGTACCTCCCTGGGTGGCAGGCGGGCCTTCTCAATAGAGGCGGTCGGCTGGAGTTGATCAAGACCACGTTATCGGCAGTGTCCATTTTCTCAATGATGTCGCTTGATCTCCCCGTGAAGACATTGACCGAGATCAACAAAATCATCAGGGGTTTCCTGTGGAGAGGGCGCAAGGAGGCCCGTGGAGGACACTGTCTGGTGGCTTGGGACAGGGTCTGCATGCCCAAGGACCTGGGGGGCTAGGGGTCCCGAACCCGAGGCTGATGAACCTAGCACTGAGAGCACGTTGGTTGTGGCTTGGGAGGACGGACACTTCGAAGCCATGGAAGGAGTTCAATATCCAGGTTCCGCGGGAGGCGAAGGCGCTTTTTGAGGCCACGACTGTCTCGGTGTTGGGCGATGGAGCCTCCACTCTGTTCTGGATAGATAGGTGGCTAGAGAGAGGGCGCATTCAAGATCTTGCGCCGAAGCTCCTGCTTAAGGTGCCCAAGCGGGCACGTATGGCTAGGACGGTCCGAGAGGGGCTTGCCGGGGGGTGGTTGGAGGATGTGCCTACAGACCTAAACGCCCCAGAGATCCGTGAGCTCCTTGAGCTGGCCGAACATCTGACGGGGACCACCCTTACCGAAGGGACAGAGGACGAGCTCACGTGGAACTGGGATGCAAGCCTCTCCTACTCGACGCGCTCTGCGTACAGGGCGCTCTTCCAGGGATCGGTGAGGTTCGCTGGGGCTCTTCAGATCTGGCAATCCCGGGCGCCGAACAAGTGCAAGGTCTTCCTATGGCTAGCTATGAGGAATAGATGTTGGACGGCGGACAGGCTAAGCCGTAGAGGGTTGCCACACCCCGCGGCATGCCCCTTTTGCGACCAGCAAGGAGAGTGCATTGACCACCTCCTTCTGGGTTGCGCCTTCACGCGGGAGATCTGGCACACTTTCTTCGCTAGGTGGTGTAACACCTGGGGTGTTACCCTATTAGAGAGTGTTTGTTTTCTTTTGCTTGCATCATAAGCATCACATGAGCATTGCATTCTGTTTTTCAAAGCAACTCAAAAATTCAAACACAAATTGAAACTTTCCCACATGTTCAAATTTCCAATTTCAAACTTGCAAACTAAATCACTCAATTGTTTTTCAATAAGTTGAAATTGTTTAATCCAATTGCTTGTTAATAATTTTTACCCTCTTGTTCAAAAACCCTAATGGAAAATTCCAAACATTCAAATCAAATCAAACTTACTTACCATATCTCAATATGGGCTCAAAACTTAAAATTTGGCAAACAAACTAATTCCAATAATGTTTGTAACTTTGCTTGTTGCTTATTAAATAAAATTTGTTATTTCCAAAATTCCCAAAATCAAAACATTATTTGAAATTCCACTAACCACTTAAACATCAAACTAATATACCACTATTGAAATCATTAACTAAGCTTTGCTTTGTTTATTGTTTTGCAACCTAATAAAATTAATTATAAAAATGCAAACCTCAAACCCTATTTTGGAAATTTTCAACTAAACAACTTTAATTCAATTAAATCTCCCACCTTGTGAAAATAAAGCTAACAATGCTTTCATTTTCCTGTTTTGGAAAAAAATAATAAAATTATTTAATGAAATAAACCACCCCAAATCCTTTTCTATCTCTCCCTTTCATTTCCTTTGCCAAAAAAAAATCAAAAGAAAAAGGGCAAGGAGAGAACCAGCCCAACCCCTTCTATCCTTCCCCCAAGCCCACTTATTTTCTGGCCCAACCCCCTCCTTATTATGTCGTCTTCCCCCTCACGTCGCTCTCATCCTGTACCAACGAAGAAACAGCCGTCTGATCGCTCCTCCCCCCATGGATGAGCTGCCGTACTGGCCCTCTCTCCCCTTAAGTAGCTAACCTACTCCCCCTCAGCTGCAAACCCTAGCGCCGCCACTTCATCTCATCTTCCCCTTCCCCAAGCTTCTGTTTCCTTCTGAAACAATCGACGCTGCAACCTGAACCTGAACACCCCGTCAGAACCGCACCGAGACCACCACACTCGCCGGTGGGCACGGTCACCTCGAGGAAGGACTGACCCCGGGAATGGAACCAGCACACATCCCTCACCAAGATCTCTGAAGGCTCCATCACCAGGTACTGCCCCGATTCGCCGCCCTCTTCCATCAAGTTCATCGCCCGTTTTCTGTTCCGGTTCGTCAGAAACTCTTCGAGCAGTAGAATTCGATGCGGGTGGCATTTTTCGTTCGGGCCTGGTACACGCCCATCCCGCACTGCACCTCTACGCACGCTGCCGCGCCCCCCCACGCACGCGACGCGCTTCGAGCAGGGCAGCTCGAGTTCGCCGGTGGTGGATCCCCGTTCCTGTCTGTTTCAGAGATGGCGTTCGAGTTCAGTTAACACCTAAAAACGACGCCTTTTCTTCCGTCAGTTACCAGAACCAACGCAAGCGAGCGAGTAGCGCAGCGGCAGTGGGCGCTGCGCGGAAGCAAACGATCGCGAGTTCGACTCCCACGGGCGCGGCCCTTTTCCTTCTTTTTGACCCGCGCGCGCAGGGGCGGTCCCGCTAGTCAGCGACCGCGGTGGCTGCGTGGATGATACCCATCCCAGTCAGCGCCCACGTGGCCTCGGGCCCGCGCGGCAGTCACCGTGGTTAGCTCTGGCCGCGGTGAAAAAGGGGACCAGATCCAGATCTGGATCTGGATCCTTGCAGAGAGGCCCCTGCCTCCACTTTTCCTTCACAAACCAGTCCCTAACCTTTTGCAAATAAGTCTAAAACTTCAAATGCTCCTAATTTTCAAACCACACATCCAAATTACACAAATTTTATATGTATCCCAACCAAAATTCCATGAACTTTTCAAATATCACATTTGTTTTCTGTTTTGAACTTTCAAAATGCAATTTAAATTTGAATTCAAATAATTCAATTGTAAATTGCAACAATTCTTAAATAATTCATACTATTTCCAAATAAGGCAAATAAAATATGTTTTCCATACCATTTTGAATAACCTATCCAAATACAAATTTTGTTTCCTGGTTTGAATAATTTAAATTGCCTAAACAATTTAAAACTTGTTTAATTCAATTAAAACTTGTTTAATATTGTTTAATTCATAAATAATTAATCCAAAGTCCAATTTCAAAATGTGAAACATGTAATCCAACTAAAATTTGATGTTCTTTTCAAATATCAACTTTGTTATTTGTTTTGAACATTTTAAATGGTTGAAAACAACAAATACTTGTGTGTTCCCTTTAAGGCACCCAAAATTTCCCTAAGTTAACAATAAAATTCTAAATTGCTACACCCTATCTTAAAATGATTCTAATGTTGTTATTTTGCTGTTTCCCAGTTTTGTCAACATGCATCATGCATAAACCACCTCGCACCTGTTGATTAGTTGGAAACAAATAGTTTCAACCATATTCATGTGCTTTTTCATATGCAACTCAAATTGCATATGGGTCCATTTAATTTGTTTAACTTGTCAACTAGTTTACTTTTGTGCATCAATTAAACTTGTCATGCATCCATATCTTGTTCATGCTGGATCTTTTGCCGTAGTTAGTAATTGTTGCATCCGGTGTTTGTTCGAGGTTCGTTGCTTCTTCCGGATAGGACGTTGAGATGATGTGAGCAACGACAAGTTCTGCTACCTTGCGGGATCTCAGGCAAGTATACTCACTTGCATGCCATATGGCTGCCTTTCATCACTTGTTACCGATTCTTTCCGTTGTTCTGTTCTGCTAGCCTTAGTGGTAGTTGTTTCTGTTACGAACCATCACATGAATCCCTTAACCTTATATTGCCTCACCTCCAGTCCTATCACCCCTTTGGTTGAGCCAGTGTCTTACTAGCATGCTTAGGTTGTTTTGCTCGAGTCCGTTACCCGTTACTTTCTGTTATTACTTCTTTATGTTCCGGGGCTCGATGTTTAATCAATCAATCAAACATGCTAATGTTACTATTAATAATAAATTTGATGATAAGGCACCGGCAGGAGGCCCTTGTGGTTTTGAGGCCTGCTAGTGTCGACCCTAATAGGAAAAGGGTCTTGTCTACTGATCCATGATGAGCGCACTACCCGCATTTGGGGAGTATGGGCTCCCCCTCAGTTTGACCCGATTCGCATCTCGTCCAAATCGCCTCATTTAGTTCGGGTTTTCCATTTGCCTGCATGCATGCTCTTGCGAGCCCTTGGATCCCGGGTGGAACTTTCGTAGTCGGCATATAGGGGGACACGTTCTTAGAGTGCTATGAGGGTCCATTTTCTTCTGGGCTCGATTAGCCGTGCGCCCAAGGTTCTTTGGGCTTGATGCGAAGAAGGGTTGGATTGTGTTGAGTGCCCCGCTTGGTGGGAGGCATTCCATCTGGCGGGATATTCATGAGTGTGGTTACTATGGTGCACCCCTGCAGGGTAAATCTTCTCGAGAAGCCGTGTTTTCCGCGGTTATGGATTACTTGGTGAAAGTACTGGCTTACAAGTACTCAGGACAACTTCAACATAATGATCAATCATGTTTCACCCAATGATTAATAACTTGACTAGTAATAGGTTATTCACACAATAACTTGACTCATCTTTAATACCACGGTGTGAGTTATCCTCGGATTGCTTCTTCGGATAAGGGGCGAGATCCAGGATGGGTTGTTTGACGTTATCTTCCAGTTGGTTACTATCACTCGATCTTATCTCTCTTCTGTTAGTTAGAAGTAATAGAATCTCTGTAGTTGGTTAGTGCAGCCTGTTGTCGCTTATTTGCAACAACCCCTTCCTTTCCGTTGATCCTAAAGTATTTGTATCTTGTGATGACTGGCTACGCCGGTAACTTGTGAGTATGGGTTTTATCCCCCTTGCCAGTAATTAACCGTACTGACCCACGAATCTCTTTCGTGGCTGCAAATTCCAACTTGCAGTCAACAGGTTTGAAGTCTGACGACGTTAGCTTGGGAATCCCTCCGGCTTGGCCTGGGCAGGGATTGGACGCCTTCGGTTATCTTCAGGACTCTTAGTCCAATTTGGATCTTGTCCGTAGACGGACGATATGTTGTTTCTTCCGCTGTTATTTGGATCTTTGTAATGTATCAGTTGTACCCCCGGCTCGTTTGAGTCATCTTGTATCTATCTGATTTCTGTTGTAAGTGTGGATTAATCGTGAACTATTGTAATGTTATCATAAATGGCAACCTGGAATCGGTTATTATGCGGATTTGGCAGGAATGCTGAAATCTGCATAGTGCCCGATCTCGGGGCGTCACAAATGGTATCAGAGCCTTGGTTCCGATTCCCGAGATTGTTTCGATACGAATGGTTATCGAAGCAACGGGTCCGCAAAGCCTGTAGGATAACCTCGCTAACGGTCGATGTTTCTAGAGTGTCAAAAACTATTTCTGCTAAACTATTTTGGAAAAACATCTCGATAGGATTCTTGTTTTCTCCTTATCCCTATTCTATTTCCCCTCCCATCTTATTTGTTTTGGAGTCTGCTCTCGTCCTCAAGCTTTCAAAGTGTTAGGATCCTACGTGGGTGGACGTTTTCTAAGCCCTTAACCTAATAGGTTCGATCATCGGAAGATTCCTGGTGGAAGAACATCGTCGTCACTCCGAGCAAGAATCTCTTGTTAGTGGTGTCGAGGAGATCAACTGGAAGCACGAAGAATCGATAGTCGAACTTCTTTCCCCTCCCGGGTTAGCAGGTGGATTGCGAGGGCGCAATCCCTTGTTAGTGGTGTCGTCTGTAACACCTGGGGTGTTACCCTATTAGAGAGTGTTTGTTTTCTTTTGCTTGCATCATAAGCATCACATGAGCATTGCATTCTGTTTTTCAAAGCAACTCAAAAATTCAAACACAAATTGAAACTTTCCCACATGTTCAAATTTCCAATTTCAAACTTGCAAACTAAATCACTCAATTGTTTTTCAATAAGTTGAAATTGTTTAATCCAATTGCTTGTTAATAATTTTTACCCTCTTGTTCAAAAACCCTAATGGCAAATTCCAAACATTCAAATCAAATCAAACTTACTTACCATATCTCAATATGGGCTCAAAACTTAAAATTTGGCAAACAAACTAATTCCAATAATGTTTGTAACTTTGCTTGTTGCTTATTAAATAAAATTTGTTATTTCCAAAATTCCCAAAATCAAAACATTATTTGAAATTCCACTAACCACTTAAACATCAAACTAATATACCACTATTGAAATCATTAACTAAGCTTTGCTTTGTTTATTGTTTTGCAACCTAATAAAATTAATTATAAAAATGCAAACCTCAAACCCTATTTTGGAAATTTTCAACTAAACAACTTTAATTCAATTAAATCTCCCACCTTGTGAAAATAAAGCTAACAATGCTTTCATTTTCCTGTTTTGGAAAAAAATAATAAAATTATTTAATGAAATAAACCACCCCAAATCCTTTTCTATCTCTCCCTTTCATTTCCTTTGCAAAAAAAAAAATCAAAAGAAAAAGGGCAAGGAGAGAACCAGCCCAACCCCTTCTATCCTTCCCCCAAGCCCACTTATTTTCTGGCCCAACCCCCTCCTTATTCTGTCGTCTTCCCCCTCACGTCACTCTCATCCTGTACCAACGAAGAAACAGCCGTCTGATCGCTCCTCCCCCCATGGATGAGCTGCCGTACTGGCCCTCTCTCCCCTTAAGTAGCTAACCTACTCCCCCTCAGCTGCAAACCCTAGCGCCGCCACTTCATCTCATCTTCCCCTTCCCCAAGCTTCTGTTTCCTTCTGAAACAATCGACGCTGCAACCTGAACCTGAACACCCCGTCAGAACCGCACCGAGACCACCACACTCGCCGGTGGGCACGGTCACCTCGAGGAAGGACTGACCCCGGGAATGGAACCAGCACACATCCCTCACCAAGATCTCTGAAGGCTCCATCACCAGGTACTGCCCCGATTCGCCGCCCTCTTCCATCAAGTTCATCGCCCGTTTTCTGTTCCGGTTCGTCAGAAACTCTTCGAGCAGTAGAATTCGATGCGGGTGGCATTTTTCGTTCGGGCCTGGTACACGCCCATCCCGCACTGCACCTCTACGCACGCTGCCGCGCCCCCCCACGCACGCGACGCGCTTCGAGCAGGGCAGCTCGAGTTCGCCGGTGGTGGATCCCCGTTCCTGTCTGTTTCAGAGATGGCGTTCGAGTTCAGTTAACACCTAAAAACGACGCCTTTTCTTCCGTCAGTTACCAGAACCAACGCAAGCGAGCGAGTAGCGCAGCGGCAGTGGGCGCTGCGCGGAAGCAAACGATCGCGAGTTCGACTCCCACGGGCGCGGCCCTTTTCCTTCTTTTTGACCCGCGCGCGCAGGGGCGGTCCCGCTAGTCAGCGACCGCGGTGGCTGCGTGGATGATACCCATCCCAGTCAGCGCCCACGTGGCCTCGGGCCCGCGCGGCAGTCACCGTGGTTAGCTCTGGCCGCGGTGAAAAAGGGGACCAGATCCAGATCTGGATCTGGATCCTTGCAGAGAGGCCCCTGCCTCCACTTTTCCTTCACAAACCAGTCCCTAACCTTTTGCAAATAAGTCTAAAACTTCAAATGCTCCTAATTTTCAAACCACACATCCAAATTACACAAATTTTATATGTATCCCAACCAAAATTCCATGAACTTTTCAAATATCACATTTGTTTTCTGTTTTGAACTTTCAAAATGCAATTTAAATTTGAATTCAAATAATTCAATTGTAAATTGCAACAATTCTTAAATAATTCATACTATTTCCAAATAAGGCAAATAAAATATGTTTTCCATACCATTTTGAATAACCTATCCAAATACAAATTTTGTTTCCTGGTTTGAATAATTTAAATTGCCTAAACAATTTAAAACTTGTTTAATTCAATTAAAACTTGTTTAATATTGTTTAATTCATAAATAATTAATCCAAAGTCCAATTTCAAAATGTGAAACATGTAATCCAACTAAAATTTGATGTTCTTTTCAAATATCAACTTTGTTATTTGTTTTGAACATTTTAAATGGTTGAAAACAACAAATACTTGTGTGTTCCCTTTAAGGCACCCAAAATTTCCCTAAGTTAACAATAAAATTCTAAATTGCTACACCCTATCTTAAAATGTTTCTAATGTTGTTATTTTGCTGTTTCCCTTTTGCATGCATCATGCTAATCCACCTCCACCTGTTGCTTAGTTGGAAAACAATTGTTTCAACCATAATTCATGTGCTTTTCATATGCAACTCAAATTGCATATGGGTCCATTTAAATTTGTTTAACTTGTCAACTAGTTTATTTCTGTGCATCAATTAAATTGTCATGCATCCATACCTTGATCATGCTGGATCTTTTGCCGTAGTAGTAATTGTTGCATCCGGTGTTTGTTCGAGGTTCGTTGCTTCTTCCCGGATAGGACGTTGAGATGATGTGAGCAACGACAAGTTCTGCTACCTTGCGGGATCTCAGGCAAGTATACTCACTTGCATGCCATATGGCTGCCTTTCATCACTTGTTACCGATTCTTTCCGTTGTTCTGTTCTGCTAGCCTTAGTAGTAGTTGTTTCTGTTACGAACCTATCACATGAATCCCTTAACCCTTATATTGCCTCACCTCCAGTCCTATCACCCCTTTGGTTGAGCCAGTGTCTTACTAGCATGCTTAGGTTGTTTTGCTCGAGTCCGTTACCCGTTACTTTCTGTTATTACTTCTTTATGTTCCGGGGCTCGATGTTTAATCAATCAATCAAACATGCTAATGTTACTATTAATAATAAATTTGATGATAAGGCACCGGCAGGAGGCCCTTGTGGTTTTGAGGCCTGCTAGTGTCGACCCTAATAGGAAAAGGGTCTTGTCTACTGATCCATGATGAGCGCACTACCCGCATTTGGGGAGTATGGGCTCCCCCTCAGTTTGACCCGATTCGCATCTCGTCCAAATCGCCTCATTTAGTTCGGGTTTTCCATTTGCTGCATGCATGCTCTTGCGAGCCCTTGGATCCCGGGTGGAACTTTCGTAGTCGGCATATAGGGGGACACGTTCTTAGAGTGCTATGAGGGTCCATTTTCTTCTGGGCTCGATTAGCCGTGCGCCCAAGGTTCTTTGGGCTTGATGCGAAGAAGGGTTGGATTGTGTTGAGTGCCCCGCTTGGTGGGAGGCATTCCATCTGGCGGGATATTCATGAGTGTGGTTACTATGGTGCACCCCTGCAGGGTAAATCTTCTCGAGAAGCCGTGTTTTCCGCGGTTATGGATTACTTGGTGAAAGTACTGGCTTACAAGTACTCAGGACAACTTCAACATAATGATCAATCATGTTTCACCCAATGATTAATAACTTGACTAGTAATAGGTTATTCACACAATAACTTGACTCATCTTTAATACCACGGTGTGAGTTATCCTCGGATTGCTTCTTCGGATAAGGGGCGAGATCCAGGATGGGTTTGTTTGACGTTATCTTCCAGTTGGTTACTATCACTCGATCTTATCTCTTTTCTGTTAGTTAGAAGTAATAGAATCTCTGTAGTTGGTTAGTGCAGCCTGTTGTCGCTTATTTGCAACAACCCCTTCCTTTCCGTTGATCCTAAAGTATTTGTATCTTGTGATGACTGGCTACGCCGGTAACTTGTGAGTATGGGTTTTATCCCCCTTGCCAGTAATTAACCGTACTGACCCACGAATCTCTTTCGTGGCTGCAAATTCCAACTTGCAGTCAACAGGTTTGAAGTCTGACGACGTTAGCTTGGGAATCCCTCCGGCTTGGCCTGGGCAGGGATTGGACGCCTTCGGTTATCTTCAGGACTCTTAGTCCAATTTGGATCTTGTCCGTAGACGGACGATATGTTGTTTCTTCCGCTGTTATTTGGATCTTTGTAATGTATCAGTTGTACCCCCGGCTCGTTTGAGTCATCTTGTATCTATCTGATTTCTGTTGTAAGTGTGGATTAATCGTGAACTATTGTAATGTTATCATAAATGGCAACCTGGAATCGGTTATTATGCGGATTTGGCAGGAATGCTGAAATCTGCATAGTGCCCGATCTCGGGGCGTCACAAATGGTATCAGAGCCTTGGTTCCGATTCCCGAGATTGTTTCGATACGAATGGTTATCGAAGCAACGGGTCCGCAAAGCCTGTAGGATAACCTCGCTAACGGTCGATGTTTCTAGAGTGTCAAAAACTATTTCTGCTAAACTATTTTGGAAAAACATCTCGATAGGATTCTTGTTTTCTCCTTATCCCTATTCTATTTCCCCTCCCATCTTATTTGTTTTGGAGTCTGCTCTCGTCCTCAAGCTTTCAAAGTGTTAGGATCCTACGTGGGTGGACGTTTTCTAAGCCCTTAACCTAATAGGTTCGATCATCGGAAGATTCCTGGTGGAAGAACATCGTCGTCACTCCGAGCAAGAATCTCTTGTTAGTGGTGTCGAGGAGATCAACTGGAAGCACGAAGAATCGATAGTCGAACTTCTTTCCCCTCCCGGGTTAGCAGGTGGATTGCGAGGGCGCAATCCCTTGTTAGTGGTGTCGTCTGTAACACCTGGGGTGTTACCCTATTAGAGAGTGTTTGTTTTCTTTTGCTTGCATCATAAGCATCACATGAGCATTGCATTCTGTTTTTCAAAGCAACTCAAAAATTCAAACACAAATTGAAACTTTCCCACATGTTCAAATTTCCAATTTCAAACTTGCAAACTAAATCACTCAATTGTTTTTCAATAAGTTGAAATTGTTTAATCCAATTGCTTGTTAATAATTTTTACCCTCTTGTTCAAAAACCCTAATGGCAAATTCCAAACATTCAAATCAAATCAAACTTACTTACCATATCTCAATATGGGCTCAAAACTTAAAATTTGGCAAACAAACTAATTCCAATAATGTTTGTAACTTTGCTTGTTGCTTATTAAATAAAATTTGTTATTTCCAAAATTCCCAAAATCAAAACATTATTTGAAATTCCACTAACCACTTAAACATCAAACTAATATACCACTATTGAAATCATTAACTAAGCTTTGCTTTGTTTATTGTTTTGCAACCTAATAAAATTAATTATAAAAATGCAAACCTCAAACCCTATTTTGGAAATTTTCAACTAAACAACTTTAATTCAATTAAATCTCCCACCTTGTGAAAATAAAGCTAACAATGCTTTCATTTTCCTGTTTTGGAAAAAAATAATAAAATTATTTAATGAAATAAACCACCCCAAATCCTTTTCTATCTCTCCCTTTCATTTCCTTTGCAAAAAAAAAAAATCAAAAGAAAAAGGGCAAGGAGAGAACCAGCCCAACCCCTTCTATCCTTCCCCCAAGCCCACTTATTTTCTGGCCCAACCCCCTCCTTATTCTGTCGTCTTCCCCCTCACGTCGCTCTCATCCTGTACCAACGAAGAAACAGCCGTCTGATCGCTCCTCCCCCCATGGATGAGCTGCCGTACTGGCCCTCTCCCCCCTTAAGTAGCTAACCTACTCCCCCTCAGCTGCAAACCCTAGCGCCGCCACTTCATCTCATCTTCCCCTTCCCCAAGCTTCTGTTTCCTTCTGAAACAATCGACGCTGCAACCTGAACCTGAACACCCCGTCAGAACCGCACCGAGACCACCACACTCGCCGGTGGGCACGGTCACCTCGAGGAAGGACTGACCCCGGGAATGGAACCAGCACACATCCCTCACCAAGATCTCTGAAGGCTCCATCACCAGGTACTGCTCCGATTCGCCGCCCTCTTCCATCAAGTTCATCGCCCGTTTTCTGTTCCGGTTCGTCAGAAACTCTTCGAGCAGTAGAATTCGATGCGGGTGGCATTTTTCGTTCGGGCCTGGTACACGCCCATCCCGCACTGCACCTCTACGCACGCTGCCGCGCCCCCCCACGCACGCGACGCGCTTCGAGCAGGGCAGCTCGAGTTCGCCGGTGGTGGATCCCCGTTCCTGTCTGTTTCAGAGATGGCGTTCGAGTTCAGTTAACACCTAAAAACGACGCCTTTTCTTCCGTCAGTTACCAGAACCAACGCAAGCGAGCGAGTAGCGCAGCGGCAGTGGGCGCTGCGCGGAAGCAAACGATCGCGAGTTCGACTCCCACGGGCGCGGCCCTTTTCCTTCTTTTTGACCCGCGCGCGCAGGGGCGGTCCCGCTAGTCAGCGACCGCGGTGGCTGCGTGGATGATACCCATCCCAGTCAGCGCCCACGTGGTCTCGGGCCCGCGCGGCAGTCACCGTGGTTAGCTCTGGCCGCGGTGAAAAAGGGGACCAGATCCAGATCTGGATCTGGATCCTTGCAGAGAGGCCCCTGCCTCCACTTTTCCTTCACAAACCAGTCCCTAACCTTTTGCAAATAAGTCTAAAACTTCAAATGCTCCTAATTTTCAAACCACACATCCAAATTACACAAATTTTATATGTATCCCAACCAAAATTCCATGAACTTTTCAAATATCACATTTGTTTTCTGTTTTGAACTTTCAAAATGCAATTTAAATTTGAATTCAAATAATTCAATTGTAAATTGCAACAATTCTTAAATAATTCATACTATTTCCAAATAAGGCAAATAAAATATGTTTTCCATACCATTTTGAATAACCTATCCAAATACAAATTTTGTTTCCTGGTTTGAATAATTTAAATTGCCTAAACAATTTAAAACTTGTTTAATTCAATTAAAACTTGTTTAATATTGTTTAATTCATAAATAATTAATCCAAAGTCCAATTTCAAAATGTGAAACATGTAATCCAACTAAAATTTGATGTTCTTTTCAAATATCAACTTTGTTATTTGTTTTGAACATTTTAAATGGTTGAAAACAACAAATACTTGTGTGTTCCCTTTAAGGCACCCAAAATTTCCCTAAGTTAACAATAAAATTCTAAATTGCTACACCCTATCTTAAAATGTTTCTAATGTTGTTATTTTGCTGTTTCCCTTTTGCATGCATCATGCTAATCCACCTCCACCTGTTGCTTAGTTGGAAAACAATTGTTTCAACCATAATTCATGTGCTTTTCATATGCAACTCAAATTGCATATGGGTCCATTTAAATTTGTTTAACTTGTCAACTAGTTTATTTCTGTGCATCAATTAAATTGTCATGCATCCATACCTTGATCATGCTGGATCTTTTGCCGTAGTAGTAATTGTTGCATCCGGTGTTTGTTCGAGGTTCGTTGCTTCTTCCCGGATAGGACGTTGAGATGATGTGAGCAACGACAAGTTCTGCTACCTTGCGGGATCTCAGGCAAGTATACTCACTTGCATGCCATATGGCTGCCTTTCATCACTTGTTACCGATTCTTTCCGTTGTTCTGTTCTGCTAGCCTTAGTAGTAGTTGTTTCTGTTACGAACCTATCACATGAATCCCTTAACCCTTATATTGCCTCACCTCCAGTCCTATCACCCCTTTGGTTGAGCCAGTGTCTTACTAGCATGCTTAGGTTGTTTTGCTCGAGTCCGTTACCCGTTACTTTCTGTTATTACTTCTTTATGTTCCGGGGCTCGATGTTTAATCAATCAATCAAACATGCTAATGTTACTATTAATAATAAATTTGATGATAAGGCACCGGCAGGAGGCCCTTGTGGTTTTGAGGCCTGCTAGTGTCGACCCTAATAGGAAAAGGGTCTTGTCTACTGATCCATGATGAGCGCACTACCCGCATTTGGGGAGTATGGGCTCCCCCTCAGTTTGACCCGATTCGCATCTCGTCCAAATCGCCTCATTTAGTTCGGGTTTTCCATTTGCTGCATGCATGCTCTTGCGAGCCCTTGGATCCCGGGTGGAACTTTCGTAGTCGGCATATAGGGGGACACGTTCTTAGAGTGCTATGAGGGTCCATTTTCTTCTGGGCTCGATTAGCCGTGCGCCCAAGGTTCTTTGGGCTTGATGCGAAGAAGGGTTGGATTGTGTTGAGTGCCCCGCTTGGTGGGAGGCATTCCATCTGGCGGGATATTCATGAGTGTGGTTACTATGGTGCACCCCTGCAGGGTAAATCTTCTCGAGAAGCCGTGTTTTCCGCGGTTATGGATTACTTGGTGAAAGTACTGGCTTACAAGTACTCGGGACAACTTCAACATAATGATCAATCATGTTTCACCCAATGATTAATAACTTGACTAGTAATAGGTTATTCACACAATAACTTGACTCATCTTTAATACCACGGTGTGAGTTATCCTCGGATTGCTTCTTCGGATAAGGGGCGAGATCCAGGATGGGTTTGTTTGACGTTATCTTCCAGTTGGTTACTATCACTCGATCTTATCTCTTTTCTGTTAGTTAGAAGTAATAGAATCTCTGTAGTTGGTTAGTGCAGCCTGTTGTCGCTTATTTGCAACAACCCCTTCCTTTCCGTTGATCCTAAAGTATTTGTATCTTGTGATGACTGGCTACGCCGGTAACTTGTGAGTATGGGTTTTATCCCCCTTGCCAGTAATTAACCGTACTGACCCACGAATCTCTTTCGTGGCTGCAAATTCCAACTTGCAGTCAACAGGTTTGAAGTCTGACGACGTTAGCTTGGGAATCCCTCCGGCTTGGCCTGGGCAGGGATTGGACGCCTTCGGTTATCTTCAGGACTCTTAGTCCAATTTGGATCTTGTCCGTAGACGGACGATATGTTGTTTCTTCCGCTGTTATTTGGATCTTTGTAATGTATCAGTTGTACCCCCGGCTCGTTTGAGTCATCTTGTATCTATCTGATTTCTGTTGTAAGTGTGGATTAATCGTGAACTATTGTAATGTTATCATAAATGGCAACCTGGAATCGGTTATTATGCGGATTTGGCAGGAATGCTGAAATCTGCATAGTGCCCGATCTCGGGGCGTCACAAATGGTATCAGAGCCTTGGTTCCGATTCCCGAGATTGTTTCGATACGAATGGTTATCGAAGCAACGGGTCCGCAAAGCCTGTAGGATAACCTCGCTAACGGTCGATGTTTCTAGAGTGTCAAAAACTATTTCTGCTAAACTATTTTGGAAAAACATCTCGATAGGATTCTTGTTTTCTCCTTATCCCTATTCTATTTCCCCTCCCATCTTATTTGTTTTGGAGTCTGCTCTCGTCCTCAAGCTTTCAAAGTGTTAGGATCCTACGTGGGTGGACGTTTTCTAAGCCCTTAACCTAATAGGTTCGATCATCGGAAGATTCCTGGTGGAAGAACATCGTCGTCACTCCGAGCAAGAATCTCTCGTTAGTGGTGTCGAGGAGATCAACTGGAAGCACGAAGAATCGATAGTCGAACTTCTTTCCCCTCCCGGGTTAGCAGGTGGATTGCGAGGGCGCAATCCCTTGTTAGTGGTGTCGTCTGTAACACCTGGGGTGTTACCCTATTAGAGAGTGTTTGTTTTCTTTTGCTTGCATCATAAGCATCACATGAGCATTGCATTCTGTTTTTCAAAGCAACTCAAAAATTCAAACACAAATTGAAACTTTCCCACATGTTCAAATTTCCAATTTCAAACTTGCAAACTAAATCACTCAATTGTTTTTCAATAAGTTGAAATTGTTTAATCCAATTGCTTGTTAATAATTTTTACCCTCTTGTTCAAAAACCCTAATGGCAAATTCCAAACATTCAAATCAAATCAAACTTACTTACCATATCTCAATATGGGCTCAAAACTTAAAATTTGGCAAACAAACTAATTCCAATAATGTTTGTAACTTTGCTTGTTGCTTATTAAATAAAATTTGTTATTTCCAAAATTCCCAAAATCAAAACATTATTTGAAATTCCACTAACCACTTAAACATCAAACTAATATACCACTATTGAAATCATTAACTAAGCTTTGCTTTGTTTATTGTTTTGCAACCTAATAAAATTAATTATAAAAATGCAAACCTCAAACCCTATTTTGGAAATTTTCAACTAAACAACTTTAATTCAATTAAATCTCCCACCTTGTGAAAATAAAGCTAACAATGCTTTCATTTTCCTGTTTTGGAAAAAAATAATAAAATTATTTAATGAAATAAACCACCCCAAATCCTTTTCTATCTCTCCCTTTCATTTCCTTTGCAAAAAAAAAAAAATCAAAAGAAAAAGGGCAAGGAGAGAACCAGCCCAACCCCTTCTATCCTTCCCCCAAGCCCACTTATTTTCTGGCCCAACCCCCTCCTTATTCTGTCGTCTTCCCCCTCACGTCGCTCTCATCCTGTACCAACGAAGAAACAGCCGTCTGATCGCTCCTCCCCCCATGGATGAGCTGCCGTACTGGCCCTCTCCCCCCTTAAGTAGCTAACCTACTCCCCCTCAGCTGCAAACCCTAGCGCCGCCACTTCATCTCATCTTCCCCTTCCCCAAGCTTCTGTTTCCTTCTGAAACAATCGACGCTGCAACCTGAACCTGAACACCCCGTCAGAACCGCACCGAGACCACCACACTCGCCGGTGGGCACGGTCACCTCGAGGAAGGACTGACCCCGGGAATGGAACCAGCACACATCCCTCACCAAGATCTCTGAAGGCTCCATCACCAGGTACTGCTCCGATTCGCCGCCCTCTTCCATCAAGTTCATCGCCCGTTTTCTGTTCCGGTTCGTCAGAAACTCTTCGAGCAGTAGAATTCGATGCGGGTGGCATTTTTCGTTCGGGCCTGGTACACGCCCATCCCGCACTGCACCTCTACGCACGCTGCCGCGCCCCCCCACGCACGCGACGCGCTTCGAGCAGGGCAGCTCGAGTTCGCCGGTGGTGGATCCCCGTTCCTGTCTGTTTCAGAGATGGCGTTCGAGTTCAGTTAACACCTAAAAACGACGCCTTTTCTTCCGTCAGTTACCAGAACCAACGCAAGCGAGCGAGTAGCGCAGCGGCAGTGGGCGCTGCGCGGAAGCAAACGATCGCGAGTTCGACTCCCACGGGCGCGGCCCTTTTCCTTCTTTTTGACCCGCGCGCGCAGGGGCGGTCCCGCTAGTCAGCGACCGCGGTGGCTGCGTGGATGATACCCATCCCAGTCAGCGCCCACGTGGTCTCGGGCCCGCGCGGCAGTCACCGTGGTTAGCTCTGGCCGCGGTGAAAAAGGGGACCAGATCCAGATCTGGATCTGGATCCTTGCAGAGAGGCCCCTGCCTCCACTTTTCCTTCACAAACCAGTCCCTAACCTTTTGCAAATAAGTCTAAAACTTCAAATGCTCCTAATTTTCAAACCACACATCCAAATTACACAAATTTTATATGTATCCCAACCAAAATTCCATGAACTTTTCAAATATCACATTTGTTTTCTGTTTTGAACTTTCAAAATGCAATTTAAATTTGAATTCAAATAATTCAATTGTAAATTGCAACAATTCTTAAATAATTCATACTATTTCCAAATAAGGCAAATAAAATATGTTTTCCATACCATTTTGAATAACCTATCCAAATACAAATTTTGTTTCCTGGTTTGAATAATTTAAATTGCCTAAACAATTTAAAACTTGTTTAATTCAATTAAAACTTGTTTAATATTGTTTAATTCATAAATAATTAATCCAAAGTCCAATTTCAAAATGTGAAACATGTAATCCAACTAAAATTTGATGTTCTTTTCAAATATCAACTTTGTTATTTGTTTTGAACATTTTAAATGGTTGAAAACAACAAATACTTGTGTGTTCCCTTTAAGGCACCCAAAATTTCCCTAAGTTAACAATAAAATTCTAAATTGCTACACCCTATCTTAAAATGTTTCTAATGTTGTTATTTTGCTGTTTCCCTTTTGCATGCATCATGCTAATCCACCTCCACCTGTTGCTTAGTTGGAAAACAATTGTTTCAACCATAATTCATGTGCTTTTCATATGCAACTCAAATTGCATATGGGTCCATTTAAATTTGTTTAACTTGTCAACTAGTTTATTTCTGTGCATCAATTAAATTGTCATGCATCCATACCTTGATCATGCTGGATCTTTTGCCGTAGTAGTAATTGTTGCATCCGGTGTTTGTTCGAGGTTCGTTGCTTCTTCCCGGATAGGACGTTGAGATGATGTGAGCAACGACAAGTTCTGCTACCTTGCGGGATCTCAGGCAAGTATACTCACTTGCATGCCATATGGCTGCCTTTCATCACTTGTTACCGATTCTTTCCGTTGTTCTGTTCTGCTAGCCTTAGTAGTAGTTGTTTCTGTTACGAACCTATCACATGAATCCCTTAACCCTTATATTGCCTCACCTCCAGTCCTATCACCCCTTTGGTTGAGCCAGTGTCTTACTAGCATGCTTAGGTTGTTTTGCTCGAGTCCGTTACCCGTTACTTTCTGTTATTACTTCTTTATGTTCCGGGGCTCGATGTTTAATCAATCAATCAAACATGCTAATGTTACTATTAATAATAAATTTGATGATAAGGCACCGGCAGGAGGCCCTTGTGGTTTTGAGGCCTGCTAGTGTCGACCCTAATAGGAAAAGGGTCTTGTCTACTGATCCATGATGAGCGCACTACCCGCATTTGGGGAGTATGGGCTCCCCCTCAGTTTGACCCGATTCGCATCTCGTCCAAATCGCCTCATTTAGTTCGGGTTTTCCATTTGCTGCATGCATGCTCTTGCGAGCCCTTGGATCCCGGGTGGAACTTTCGTAGTCGGCATATAGGGGGACACGTTCTTAGAGTGCTATGAGGGTCCATTTTCTTCTGGGCTCGATTAGCCGTGCGCCCAAGGTTCTTTGGGCTTGATGCGAAGAAGGGTTGGATTGTGTTGAGTGCCCCGCTTGGTGGGAGGCATTCCATCTGGCGGGATATTCATGAGTGTGGTTACTATGGTGCACCCCTGCAGGGTAAATCTTCTCGAGAAGCCGTGTTTTCCGCGGTTATGGATTACTTGGTGAAAGTACTGGCTTACAAGTACTCGGGACAACTTCAACATAATGATCAATCATGTTTCACCCAATGATTAATAACTTGACTAGTAATAGGTTATTCACACAATAACTTGACTCATCTTTAATACCACGGTGTGAGTTATCCTCGGATTGCTTCTTCGGATAAGGGGCGAGATCCAGGATGGGTTTGTTTGACGTTATCTTCCAGTTGGTTACTATCACTCGATCTTATCTCTTTTCTGTTAGTTAGAAGTAATAGAATCTCTGTAGTTGGTTAGTGCAGCCTGTTGTCGCTTATTTGCAACAACCCCTTCCTTTCCGTTGATCCTAAAGTATTTGTATCTTGTGATGACTGGCTACGCCGGTAACTTGTGAGTATGGGTTTTATCCCCCTTGCCAGTAATTAACCGTACTGACCCACGAATCTCTTTCGTGGCTGCAAATTCCAACTTGCAGTCAACAGGTTTGAAGTCTGACGACGTTAGCTTGGGAATCCCTCCGGCTTGGCCTGGGCAGGGATTGGACGCCTTCGGTTATCTTCAGGACTCTTAGTCCAATTTGGATCTTGTCCGTAGACGGACGATATGTTGTTTCTTCCGCTGTTATTTGGATCTTTGTAATGTATCAGTTGTACCCCCGGCTCGTTTGAGTCATCTTGTATCTATCTGATTTCTGTTGTAAGTGTGGATTAATCGTGAACTATTGTAATGTTATCATAAATGGCAACCTGGAATCGGTTATTATGCGGATTTGGCAGGAATGCTGAAATCTGCATAGTGCCCGATCTCGGGGCGTCACAGGTGGGGTGGGACAGACTGGACCCCCTTGGCAGATGACACACTGGTGGACTGGCTCTCGGCCAGGCTGGTGGGAGGGCTGGACAGAAAGGACTTGTGGACAGCCATCAACCTAGTTTGCTGGTGCCTTTGGAGGCACCGCAATGGGATTGTATTTGATGGGCTTCGGCCGTCGGAGCAGAGGGTCTCTACCTCGATCGAGGAGGAAGCCCAGTTGTGGTGCGCAGCAGGGCTTTTCAGGAGTAGTCTTCGGCTGGTGGATAGATGGAGGTCACGTGAGTAGTCGACCTATGTAAGGGGTGGGTTGCGTACTGTGCGTTTGTGCCAGACGCGTTGTAACGGCCTCTTGGCCGCTTCTTCTATGAAACCGATACGTCTCCCAGGACGTATCCTTGAAAAAAACTTTTTAAACTTTGACCAATATTATAGAAAATAACATCGACGTGTAAAATCCAAGTATTGTGAAAGTATATTTCAAAACGGATCTAGCGATATCAATCTATGCATTTACTTTTCTAAAGTTTGACTTTCATAAAAGAAAAAACGACATATTTGAGTTCGGAGGGAGTACAGGGTCAGTTTTGTGTTATTTCACATCAGAGTACAGAATTCAGAGACGGGCTGGGCAAGAAACCTCGGTGCCGTGTCCGCGTGTGATTCAGACACAAATCGAACCAGACCCTAATGAAATCACGCCCACAAGATAAAACGCCTCCCTTACCCTCGATCCGCCCCGCTTAATCCAACTTGCCCGAACAAAGCCTCCAGGCCTCGAACCCTAAGCCAAACCCAAATTCCCCAACCTCGACCTGCTCCTCCCCCGCCGCCGCCATGAGCCGCAAAAACGTCGGCTCCTCCTCCGCCGCCGCCCCCGGCAAGAAGGAAAAGCCTCTCTCTGTGTCCGCCATGCTAGCTTCGATGGACGGGCCGGCGCCCAACGCCAGGCCCGCCAAGGGGGCTGCCAGACCCAAGCCCTCCAAGTCCAAGGCGCCCGTGTCGGCGTACGGAGACATCGACCTGCCCTCATCCGAAGAGGAGGAGGACGAGGCCGACATCGCCGCCGTCACCGCGAAGCCCAAGTCGGCTCGCGCCACCGTCGATCTCAACGCCCTCGCGCCGTCGGACAAGGATTCCAAGAAGAAGGACAAGCGCGAGATGTTGGCGGCCGTGGCCGCCGAGGCCGCCAAGCGCGAAGCGCTCCGCGACGACCGCGATGCCTTCTCCGTCGTGATCGGCGCGCGCGTTCCCGGATCCGCTGCGGCTGCCGAGGGCGATGCCGTTGATGGGAACATCAAGGACATCGTACTCGAGAACTTCTCTGTGTCCGCACGGGGAAAGGAGCTGCTCAAGGGCGCCTCGCTCCGGATCTCGCACGGCCGTCGCTATGGTCTCGTGGGGCCCAATGGCATGGGCAAATCTACCCTTCTGAAGCTGCTCGCTTGGCGGCAGGTTCCGGTGCCCAAGAACATCGATGTCCTTCTCGTGGAGCAGGAGATTGTTGGCGATGACCGTTCGGCGACTGAGGCAGTGGTTGCAGCCAATGAAGAGCTCACGGCCCTCCGGGCTGAGCAGGCAAAACTAGAGGCCTCTAACGACCCTGATGACAACGAGAAGCTTGCCGAGGTTTATGAGAAGCTCAATCTATGTGACTCAGATGCCGCACGGGCTCGTGCGTCCAAAATCCTTGCTGGTTTGGGGTTTGATCAGGCGATGCAGGCAAGGTCCACAAAGTCCTTCAGTGGTGGCTGGAGGATGCGCATCTCGCTTGCCCGTGCTCTCTTCATGCAGCCAACTTTGCTGCTCCTTGATGAGCCTACCAACCATTTGGACCTTCGAGCTGTGCTTTGGTTGGAGCAATACTTGTGCTCGCAGTGGAAGAAGACCCTAATTGTAGTGTCCCATGACCGGGATTTCTTGAACACAGTGTGCAATGATATCATACATTTGCATGATAAGAGTCTCCATGTTTACCGTGGCAATTTTGATGATTTCGAAAGTGGGTATGAGCAGAAGAGGAAGGAGATGAACAAGAAGTATGAGGTGTATGAAAAGCAGATGAAAGCAGCAAGAAAAACTGGGAGCAAGGCTGCACAAGATAAGGTTAAAGGTCAAGCACTGTCAAAGGCTCATAAAGAAGTAGCCAAGGGGAAGGGGAAGGGGAAGAATGTAGCGAATGATGATGATAGTGTGAAGCCAGCGGATCTGCCACAGAAGTGGCTTGATTACAAAGTCGAGTTCCATTTCCCAGAGCCTACTTTGCTCACACCACCACTCCTTCAGCTCATTGAGGTGGGTTTCAGCTACCCAGGTCGGCCCGACTTCAAGTTGTCAGATGTTGATGTTGGCATTGATATGGGAACACGTGTTGCCATTGTTGGGCCCAATGGGGCTGGAAAATCCACTCTTCTAAATTTACTTGCTGGTGATCTTACCCCAGCTGAAGGAGAGGCAAGAAGGAGCCAAAAGCTGAGGATTGGACGATACTCGCAGCATTTTGTTGACTTGCTGACAATGGAGGAAAATGCTGTTCAGTATTTGCTCAGGCTCCACCCTGACCAGGAGGGAATGAGCAAAGCAGAGGCTGTCCGTGCCAAGCTTGGAAAATTTGGCTTGCCAGGTCACAACCATCTTACTCCCATTGTTAAATTGTCTGGTGGTCAGAAGGCCCGTGTTGTGTTCACTTCAATATCAATGTCGCATCCTCACATTCTCCTACTGGACGAGCCAACTAATCACTTGGACATGCAAAGTATTGATGCTTTGGCTGATGCTCTGGATGAATTCACTGGAGGTGTGGTCTTGGTTAGCCATGACTCGCGGTTGATATCTCGAGTTTGTGAAGATGAGCAGAAGAGCCAGATCTGGGTTGTGGAGGATGGTACCGTGGAGAAATACGATGGATCGTTTGAGGATTACAAGGATGAACTAATGGCAGAAATAAAGAAGGAAGTCGAAGAGTAATGCTGCTTATATTGAGTTGCACATTGCTTATTCTTTGTAGAATGAGCCGGTTTCTTGTTCTGAAATCCCATGTACTGCTAGTAGCTTCTGTTCGCTTTGGTCTGCATAATATTCATATGTTTTTTCATATGCGCAATATCTATATGGTCAAGATGAGCTATTTTTCCTTTTGTATGTTACAATAGTTTGGGAATCTTGGTATATTTCTTTTGTTTGATTTTGTGCTCATGTATCCTGTACTAAGGCATCTCGTGTGGTATACCTACACTTTGGCAGTTTCTCATGTTGACTTACAAGTTACCATCGTGATGTTCTGATCTTATCAACTGGTTATGGTTATATTTGTTCAATGCTAGTTATTGCAAGAACACTTCAGATTATCATTCTCTCTTCTAGTGTTATGTTGTTTGCTGTGAAATCATCAAAAGATGATACTAAATCGTTTGGAACTGACCAACTCCACCTGTAGTACAAAAAAGAATGTCAACTGCCAACTATCCAACTAAATTTTATTATGCTCAACTAAATGTGAATCCAAAAGAACGCTCGAGTAATATCAGTCCATCCGAGGTCACCAATGGCAAGTGAAGGCAGGGGATTGCTTTAGGCCCCAGATGCTTTTTGAGTTGACTGACATAGAATGTAGGATGTAGTTGGCAGCCCTCTGGTAGTAATATCTTGTAAGATCTGTTACCTATTTTGTTTAGAACTCTGAAAGGTCCATAGTACTTGGAGTGTAGCTTGAGACATCTGTGAATGCTTAAGGATGTATGTCTGTAGGGCTGTAATTTGAGATAGACCATGTCTCCAATGTTAAATTCCCTCTCACTTCTATTCTTATCAGCATACAGTTTCATTCTTGCTTGGGCCTTGAGGAGGTTTTGTTTGATTTCCTTGGCAATGTCTTCTATTGTGGGTGTTGGTAGCAGGGATGGCGTGTGGTAATCTTGTGGGAGCAATGTTTCTGCCAGCATAGGAGGTGGCCTTTCATACAATAGTATCTTGTACCTGAACCGGTGGCTCACTTTTTCTAAGTAATAGGGGAAGAGGACTGCAACATGCCACGGAAAGACTCTACTGAGACAAAAAGATAGGTTGGAAGAAGTCATTCTGAGAGATGTGTGAAAAGAAGTGTTGTACCACCACTCAGCCAGAGAAAGCCATTGGTGCCATTTTTTTGGTATTGGCTTACTCTCTCAGTTTGGCCATGTGTCTGTGGATGATAGGAGGTACTGAAATGTAGCTTGACTCCCAAAGATTTAAACAATTCTTGCCAGAGTGTGCTAGTGAATATCATGCCCCTGTCAGTGACTGACAATAGGAAGTCCATGGAGCTTGAACGCTGATTCAGTGAATGATTTGGCAAACTGTTTTAACTGTAATAGGATGTTTCAAGGCTATGAAGTGTGCATACTTAGTAAATCTGTCAACCACTACTAGTATTATGTCTCTGTTTTCATTTACAGGTAGGCCCTCCACAAAATCCATGCTGATATGTGCCAATGCAAAGTCAGGAACACGTAATGGTTGTAAAAGCCCAAGGGATATGTAATGTTCTCCCTTGTTCAATTGGCACACATGGCATTGTTTTACTATGTCGGCAATTTGTTGTTTCATGCCAGACCAGTGAATTACCAGCTTGATTCTTTAATATGTTGCTTATTCTCCCGAGTGTCCTCCCAACTCATAACTGTGTAGTGAGTCCACTATTTTCTTTCTTAAGTTAGTGAAACTTCCAATATATATTTTACCTTTGTACCTTAAAATGCCTCTTGAGAAGGTAGATTTGGGAATAGCATCTGTCAGTGGTTGCATTAGCTCCTGGCATTTTGTGTCTGTAGCATAGGATTTGTTCACTTCAGTAACCCATGTGGGTAGAGTTGCACTTGTGAAAATTGCTGGTACTGTATGTCTGACCCTGGATAGTGTTGGAATTTTACATGGGCTCCATCATATAGGCTCACTTGGCTAGCCCATTAAGCCCAATAAAAATTCTGAAATTGTCATGGCCCATTCATGAATAATAAGTGGAGTGAGTGGGACTAAAGTTTAGTCCCACATTGCTAGTTTGAAGAGAGTGGAAGCACCTTATAAGGTGAGCCATTCTAGCTCATGTATGAGTAGGCAAGGCAAGAGGAGAGGTGTGCCACACGCGCGCTCCTCCTCCTCCGCCGCCTCGCCTCGCCTCGTCACGACGCGCCGCGCCGCGCCGCGGGTTGCGGGAATGAGCCGAGCCGAGAGCGTTTATTTTGTCGATTGGGAAAATTTAATGAGTCATTTAATTTGGTAATTGACGGACGCGTTAATTCCAAAACCGTTTCCGTTTCCTTTCTGGATCGTGGATCCGAACCGACTCAGACGTGGAGTTACGCCCACGTCTCTCCCAGCCCGCATATAAATACGCGCATACGGTAAACCCTAGCCGCCACTTCGTCATACCGTTCCAAACCACTGCGCCGCCAATTCAAGTCTTCTCCATCCCTCCTTCCGGCGTGCACCGCGAGAAGGGACAGCAGGCCTCCGGAACCCCGCCTCTTGTGATCCTGTACGGGAGAGGGGCGATCAGGTTTTTGGGGAGCGCATGAGCGCGACTGCTGACGGCGACCACTTCCCCAACGACGATTTCTTCCCCGACATCGGCAACCTCTTCATCGACGACATGGCCGACGTGGACAACAACAACGGCGGTGCCGCTACCGCTCCATCGTACGTAATTCTATTCCATCTGTATGAGATACTCCTGAAATTCTTATGTCTAGTTCTAGCTATAGATTGGATCAGTTTGTCTACTGTACTAGATCTAGATATTTGCATGATTACTGTATTTGCTACTGTCGCAATTCATCTGCTGCTATTTCGAATTAAATCATGTGCTAAATTGCTAATATACTCAACAATCCAAAAACCTGATTATTGGCAATTTCTTGCACCTGCGCCGTCTGTCATTGCGGCGACAAGGCCAATCCCTTTCAAGGGTGTGGACTATAAGAGGTGGCGCACGAGAGCAGTGCTATGGTTTCAAACCTTGCGCTGCTATGCGGCCACCAAGGGCAAGCCTGAGGGCGATCTCAATCCAGCACAGCTGGAGGCCTTTGAGAATATGGACACTATGTTTAAAAGTGCCCTCCTCGGTATTATCGATGATTCCATCGTCGATCCGTATATGTCGTTTGATAACGGCAAGGATATGTGGGCTGCACTCGAGGCCAAATTTGGGGCCTCGGATGCTGGCAGCGAGCTGTATGTCATGGAGCAATTCTATGACTACAGGATGACTGATGAGCGCTCTGTTGTTCAACAGGCTCATGAGATACAGTCACTCGCTAAAGAACTTGAGCACTTCAAGTGTATGTTACCGGACAAGTTTGTGGCCGGAGGCATTATTGCCAAGCTTCCATCTTCATGGAGCACCTTTGCTACTTCTCTAAAACACAAGAGGCAGGAGTTTTCCGTAATGGACCTCATCGGATCTCTTGATGTGGAAGAGAAGGCGAGAGCAAAGGATACACGTGCTCGGGTTGCTGAGGTAGGTTCTTCTGCTCATGTGGTACAGAAGAAACATTACCCGCCCAACAAGCCTAAATATAACAAGAAGAAATCCGAGGGTAAAGGCAAGCCCGATGGAAAGTTTAAGCCGTCGCACTCTACCAACTTCAAGAAGAGAAAGGGGTCATGTCACGTTTGCGGTGAACTGACCCATTGGGCTCCAAAGTGCCCTAAGCGTTATGAGCTGCAGCAGTAGGAGAACAGCGGCAAGACCGCTAATGTTGTCATGGCTGACACTGAGATGAAGGATTCTGGGTACGGTATAGTTCCCACTATTCTTTCAGTTTGTCATTCACCTGAATGGTTAGTTGACACAGGTGCCAATGTACATGTTTGTGCTGATGCTTCCATGTTCTCTTCTTATCAGGTCACAGGGACTTCCCCCGTGCTGATGGGGAACGGGTCACATGCTACTGTTCGTGGTGTTGGTACGGTCGATCTGAAGTTTACTTCGGGGAAGATCGTGCGGCTGAAGAACGTTCATCATGTGCCCTCCATCAATAAAAATCTCGTCAGCGGCTCACGTTTAGGTCGAGATGGTTTTAAGTTAGTTTTCGAGTCTAATAAAGTTGTAATTTCCAAGTATGGACAATTTATTGGTAAAGGTTATGAGTGCGGAGGCTTGTTCCGCTTATCCTTGTCAGATATTTGCACCAAAGTTATTAATAATGTTTGCCACGATAATGATTGTGATGTTTGGCATTCACGACTATGTCATATTAATTTTGGTTGCATGACGCGGTTAGCAAATATGAGTTTAATTCCGAAATTCAGTACTGTTAAAGATTCCAAATGTCAAGTGTGTGTTCAAGCTAAGCAACCTCGCAAATCTCATAAGACTGCGGAGGCGAGAGACTTGGCACCACTAGAACTTATACATTCTGATCTTTGTGAGATGAATGGCGTATTGACAAAAGGTGGAAAGAAATATTTTATGACACTTATTGATGACTCCACTAGATATTGTTATGTGTATCTTCTGAAATCTAAAGATGAAGCTTTAACTTATTTCAAGAACTATAAGGCCGAAGCTGAGAACCAACTTGATCGTAAAATTAAACGGCTTAGGTCTGATCGTGGTGGAGAGTATTTTTCCAACGAGTTTAATTCTTTTTGTGCTGAACACGGTATTATTCATGAGAGGACGCCTCCCTACTCACCCCAGTCAAATGGGGTGGCTGAAAGAAAGAACCGAACATTGTCTGATTTGGTTAACGCCATGTTAGACACTTCGGGTCTCTCCAAGGCATGGTGGGGGGAGGCACTAATGACTGCATGTCATGTCCTAAACCGAGTTCCCACAAAGAATAAAACCATTACTCCGTTTGAGGAATGGGAAAGGAAAAGATTGAAACTCTCCTACCTACGTACTTGGGGTTGTTTGGCGAAAGTCAATATACCAATTCCCAAGAAGCGCAAGCTTGGACCTAAAACCGTAGATTGTGTTCTTCTGGGCTATGCTTTTAATAGCATTGGTTATAGATTCTTGGTAGTAAAATCTGAGGTATCCGACATGCATGTTGGTACGATTATGGAGTCGAATGATGCGACTTTCTTTGAGAACATATTTCCTATGAAGGATATGTCTAGCTCATCAAATCAGAAGAAACCTGTTTCATCTAGTCAGGAATTAGCTGAGATTCCTGAATCCACCATTCCGATAGAACACGTTGAGAATCCCGAGGAGGATGACAATGAAGTTCCTTAAGGAGCAAGAGACAGAGGACTGCAAAGTCCTTTGGTAATGATTTCATTGTGTACCTCGTGGATGACACACCCAAGACTATTTCAGAAGCCTATGCGTCTCTTGATGCTGACTACTGGAAGGAGGCTGTCCGTTGCGAGATGGATTCCATCTTGGCTAACGGAACCTGGGAAATCACTGATCGTCCTTATGGGTGTAAACCTGTAGGATGTAAGTGGGTGTTCAAGAAAAAGCTTAGGCCTGATGGTACAATTGAAAAGTACAAGGCAAGGCTTGTGGCCAAGGGTTATACCCAGAAAGAAGGTGAAGACTTCTTTGATACTAACTCACCTGTTGCTAGACTGACCACTATTCGTGTGCTACTATCACTGGCTGCCTCACACGGTCTTCTCGTTCATCAAATGGACGTTAAGACGGCTTTCCTTAATGGAGAGTTGGACGAGGAAATTTACATGGATCAGCCAGATGGTTTCGTAGTACCCGGTCAGGAAGGCAAGGTGTGCAAGTTATTGAAGTCATTATACGGCCTCAAGCAAGCACCTAAGCAATGGCATGAAAAGTTCGAAAGGACTTTGACTGCTGAAGGCTTTGTTGTAAACGAAGCTGACAAGTGTGTGTACTATCGCCATGGTGGGGGCGAGGGAGTTATTCTATGTCTATACGTTGATGACATATTGATCTTTGGGACCAATCTTGATTTAATCAAGAAAGTTAAGGATTTCTTATCTCGCTGCTTTGAGATGAAGGATCTAGGAGTAGCTGATGTTATCTTGAACATCAAGCTGTTGAGAGATGATAATGGTGGGATCACACTGCTTCAATCTCACTATGTGGAAAAGGTCTTGAGTCGCTTTGGGTATAGTGACTGCAAGCCTTCTTCAACTCCATATGATGCTAGTTTGTTGCTTCGAAAGAATCAACGGATTACTAGAGATCAACTGAGATATTCTCAGATTATAGGCTCGCTTATGTATTTGGCGAGTGCCACGAGGCCTGACATCTCTTTTGCTGTGAGCAAATTGAGCCGGTTTGTTTCCAATCCGGGAGATGATCATTGGCGTGCGCTTGAGAGAGTTATGCGCTATTTAAAAGGCACTGCGAGCTATGGAATTCACTATACCGGAAACCCGAGGGTTCTGGAAGGATATAGTGATTCTAATTGGATATCTGATGCTGATGAGCTTAAGGCCACTAGTGGTTATGTTTTTACACTTGGTGGTGGCGCTGTTTCCTGGAAGTCTTGCAAGCAGACCATCTTAACGAGGTCAACTATGGAAGCAGAACTCGCAGCATTAGACACAGCCACTGTTGAGGCAGAGTGGCTTCGTGAGCTCTTGATGGACTTGCCTATGGTTGAAAAACCAATACCCGCAATCCTAATGAACTGTGATAATCAAACTGTGATCGTCAAAGTGAACAGTTCTAAGGATAATGCAAAGTCATCAAGACATGTGAAGAGGAGATTAAAATCTGTCAGGAAATTGAAGAACTCCGGAGTTATTGCGTTGGATTATATCCAAACGTCTATGAACTTGGCAGATCCCTTCACAAAGGGTTTATCACGGAATGTGATAGAGAATGCATCGAGGGAGATGGGTTTGAGACCCACGTTATGAGTTGCCCACAGTGGTAACCCACTCTATGTGATTGGAGATCCCGTGAATTAGAAGTGGGAGACAAGCTGTTGGTCGGCTGAGAGGAGAGTATCCTTATATTTTATTCCACTCCATAAAAGATGCAATACTCTCCTGATCTGTACGGCAGGTTGACATTTGTCTTAATGTGTTCCAAGTGGCTTATTTATATAAGCAGAGATGTGTCCTACAGAACATCTCCTGAGGAACTCACCTATATGAGTCTGACTGTTAAACGTCGCAGTCTATGAGAATCGGGTGCTCTCTAATAAACTCATGAAAGGCCTTCGGAGTATGACGCATACGCTCCAAACCGCGGGGAAGCCTTGCGGCAGCCTAGTATCGGTTCAGACGTTGTGTGAAACGGGTATCACAGCAAACTTGTAGTTCAAGGCGTAGTCCACTATTCAAGTTGTGAACTAGTGTAGCATGATGTTCTAAGTGGAAGTTCAACTTAACAGTCTCCACTAACACCGGTATATAAACAATGTTTTGGAACAGAGTTTATGAAATGTGCTAATGACACTTTGTGGGGGATTGTTGGAATTTTACATGGGCTCCATCATATGGGCTCACTTGGCTAGCCCATTAAGCCCAATAAAAATTCTGAAATTGTCATGGCCCATTCATGAATAATAAGTGGAGTGAGTGGGACTAAAGTTTAGTCCCACATTGCTAGTTTGAAGAGAGTGGAAGCACCTTATAAGGTGAGCCATTCTAGCTCATGTATGAGTAGGCAAGGCAAGAGGAGAGGTGTGCCACACGCGCGCTCCTCCTCCTCCGCCGCCTCGCCTCGCCTCGTCACGACACGTCACGACGCGCCGCGCCGCGCCGCGGGTTGCGGGAATGAGCCGAGCCGAGAGCGTTTATTTTGTCGATTGGGAAAATTTAATGAGTCATTTAATTTGGTAATTGACGGACGCGTTAATTCCAAAACCGTTTCCGTTTCCTTTCTGGATCGTGGATCCGAACCGACTCAGACGTGGAGTTACGCCCACGTCTCTCCCAGCCCGCATATAAATACGCGCATACGGTAAACCCTAGCCGCCACTTCGTCATACCGTTCCAAACCACTGCGCCGCCAATTCAAGTCTTCTCCATCCCTCCTTCCGGCGTGCACCGCGAGAAGGGACAGCAGGCCTCCGGAACCCCGCCTCTTGTGATCCTGTACGGGAGAGGGGCGATCAGGTTTTTGGGGAGCGCATGAGCGCGACTGCTGACGGCGACCACTTCCCCAACGACGATTTCTTCCCCGACATCGGCAACCTCTTCATCGACGACATGGCCGACGTGGACAACAACAACGGCGGTGCCGCTACCGCTCCATCGTACGTAATTCTATTCCATCTGTATGAGATACTCCTGGAATTCTTATGTCTAGTTCTAGCTATAGATTGGATCAGTTTGTCTACTGTACTAGATCTAGATATTTGCATGATTACTGTATTTGCTACTGTCGCAATTTATCTGCTGCTATTTCGAATTAAATCATGTGCTAAATTGCTAATATACTCAACAGATAGTGCATCAACCACTATGTTTTCTTTCCCCCTTTTGTACTCCACTGAGTGATTGTATCCCAACAATTTTACTAAGAGCTTATGTTGGATTCCCTGTGTTACTTCTAGTCTTGAATGTATTTCAAACTCTGCTGGTCTGTCTTTATAATTAGGGAGGAGGCAGAGAAGTAGTGTTTCCACTTTTTAGTGCTTCTAGAATGGCCATTGCTTCTTTATCATAGGTGGATAAGCCAACCGATTTAGGTCCAATTGCTTTGCTCATGAAGGAAACTAGAGGCTGGGGCGCCCCTTGGGGCGCCTCCTAGCTGGTATTGTGCGATCTAATCTCAGTAAAAGAATTCAATTTTTTATATTTGCAACCTAATTTGGTGATTACTCTTCAGTTGTGTTTTGCAAGGCTCATTGAGTCAGTTTAAGGACCCAAATCTTGATCACCAGGTTACTAAAGATAGGTAGACAAAATCTTCGAGAAAACTAAGCTGAAACATGAAACGAAATACATTTAGTAAAATATACATACCAATTTACAACAGCCATCCACGAGAGGTGAATTTCAGTAGAAGTTGTTTTATCACAATGAAAACATACTTCATGGACCGTGGAATCATTTGCTACCAAGGCCATTCAGAAATCATCAGTTACCACTAGAAGAGCACCTTCTAAGGACATTCAGAAATCATATGCTACCAGTCCAATGAATCACTTGCTAATTAAATAAATATATATTGAAATCTCAAAAATCATTAGAGCCGGAATGCATACTTCCCCATATCGTCACTTCAATACATAGTACCATTGCAGCTAACCTTATCTTACAGATACTCCAAACGACAACATAATCATATTGCTGAAATATGGAAAAGAAAAGCAGCTATGTGAACCAATGACAATCGTCTAATTCAGAATCCCCAAAACTGAAACCTTTTCGACTCCACACAATAGAGATATTGGAAACCTCCTCAACTCTGCGTGCAAGCTTCCTCTATATCGCTCATAGTTAAATATTGTTCCATTGTCCTTAAAGCCAAGTAAAAAAACACTTAGAAACTTTCTGGATGTACCACAAGAATGCTCTATAGAAAATAGTGGCAGTGCATCAAATTGTTAGTCATAAAAAGTTACATAAATGAGTAGCATACTTCTACAGGGCAACAATAGAGCATAAATGTATTTCATAAAACTAGAAACAAAAAACATCTGTCATCGTATTCAATTCATTCTGTTTATCTCAATGTAATCAAGAATTCAAGCGTGTATAAGACCTAAACCAACAAACAAGTTTCCTGCCCATCAATTATAATACATACTATCACTACTTTCCTACCTACCTGACATTTGAGTGCAAAACTCGATGGTCAACAACATGTACCATCAAATTAAAAAATGCCATGTTTAATCATCGAATTTAGGTTTTTGAATTAATAATTACTACAAATCTTTGGCTTAGCATTCTCTACTATTTTTTTTGTTATTATTCATGGTAAATGATAATGTCTATTTTTTGTAAACATACATAGTCACATATTTCTTTATGATCGTACGGGAAGAAATACAATTTACTACAATTAACATACAGCCATAAATGAAGTATGATGTGTATGGAGCGAACATGAAAACTTGTCTCTACCTTTAGAAGTTAGGACAATAAACATACACCAATCAACGATTTTTTTTTGCATAATATGAGGATAATTCTGACTTTCGAGGCGACACACAAGTAACGTATGTCAAATAGTACACATAAGGTCTAAGAACTGAGAGGGTCATCAATTAGTGATCTCCATAAACCGTAGTAGTCTCATAACATGAAAATATAACATCCAATGATATATTGTTTACATTCTGCAAGTCAGCGTCTAATGGAAGAGTAATAAGATTTACCATCTACATATTTTAAAGTATTTTCGAAACATTGCACACATATTTTGGAAGTATGAACCAAACCAAAAATATGTCTATTTTCCAAGAGTTATAGTATATATCACTTCCTTTAATATGTCTAGATTTTTTAGAAAATAAACCGATAATCCCCATCTTAATAAAAAAAGGTATAAGAAATGCATACATCCTTCTCTCGGGAACATAAAAATCAGGCGAGATAATGAGGAAAACCTGAGAAAGCAATCCAAGTCATTTACGACAATACAAAGCCCTCGCCCAGCAATGTATCTTTCCTGGTGCAGCATGAGGGAAGAAACCACCGGAGACCATGCCAAAAAAGGTCTAGCAAGCTAAGAGTAAATAAGACCACCAATCATACTTAAAATCATCCTTATATTGCAAGGACCATTCCACTAAGACCGCACAAATTGTTGTGCAGACTCTCGTGGACACCAAAAGAGATAAACATAGTCTATTTGTAAACTAAACTGAGAAGGAAAAGATGGGGCATTTACAGCTCTAAATACTCAAGAATTTTCTTTCATGGTGTAGGAAGATAAGAGAATACTGGAGACAATACCAGGGAAAGTCCAGGCAAGGTACGACTAAAGGAAACCAACAAAAATAATGAAAATGCTCCATATACTGCAAGTAGGATGTCACTAACAACTAATCATTGCACCAAGACTGAACATGAATTTCTATACGAACTATCGTGAACATCAGATGAATATAGTCTATTCATAAACTAACGTGAGAAGAAAGTTATGGGGCATATACAGCTGTAAATACAGATGAATTTTCCTTGATAGGATATAGCAACAAACATGAAACACAAGTCTCAACGCGGATGAGGTATTGACCTTGTACAAATTCTAGCTCAAGGAATTAGATAAACAGTGCATATAAAGGAAATGAAAGCATGTCACATAGTCTGATATAGAAGAACTAATGATTTCTCTGAAAACAAATGGGCACATACACCAAAATTTTATAATGGCCAACACCGAGCTCCTAGCATAGTCGTAAACCCAAATAGCGCTCGGTCCGTGCATCATATAGTATATAATAAACATCCATAGAATTAAAACCAGGCAATTAGAGGAACTTTGAATGGAGTAACATGTCATCGGTAAAAAAAATAGGGAGCAACATCGTAAAAAAAACCATCCAAAATATGACAAAGCGATTTAAAAACAGGGTACTCAAATAAAAAAAAAAAAATTTTCCTCATTGCAAGATAGCTAGTAACCATCATCAGATTCATATCAATAAGTTGTAGGCGCGACAAAAATATAACTTATAAATCAAGACCATTCTGGAATCAGTGTACTTGCTAGCAATAATAGAAGAGACCACATAATGTAACCAATTGATCTGTAAGAACTGACCTGCAATGCATATAGACCAACCTGCATCGGTGAATCCGGAAGCTTACTCAATGGCCCATCACATGTGCATTTTAATAGAAAAATCATGTGTATAGAGTAAAAACGGTGCTAAGCTCTAGAGGATGTGTGATATATCATATAATTAGTATAATCCAAAACAGTGATGACTAAAAAATATTACAAAACAACGTTGCAGAATGACATCACATTCGATGACTTCGTTGCAAAAGGAGGAAATCCCGTTTATTTGCGCCTGGAAGCTTCTTAGCCAAGCAGTCTGGGGCAGTTATTGTTGTGTTCCTCTAAGCCAGTACCACAAAGTGTTGCAGCAACTATATGGTCTACAGTAGCACAAAAACCAATACCTCTGCAAGTTTAACCGCTCCTCGATATATTTAAAATTCTCCATAAAAAATAAATATAGAATAATCCATTTGTACTTGTGTGGTTTAAAGGTGAAAAACTGCACCACCAACCCCTTTGCCATCCCAAGAGCAGCCCCATTAGATCATAAGTTCTACCTTTGGGGAGAAAGGAAATAACCACGAATGTGGAAAACGAAAGAATGGCTCCCTGCAAATGAAACATATAAGGAATCACTGTTTTTAAGAGCAAAGGAAAGGATCTCCGTTTCCACAAATTATTTTTCAAAATGGACCAATATTTCTCAGAAGTAAAACGAAAAAACATGATACCTATAAAATGGACATCATCCCTAACTTCTTGGGCATAAATGTATGTGATGGCCATAAATTCAAATCACAGATATGGGCACAAAAGATAAATAACTTCCAACAGATATTATTCTTAAGCTTCTTTTCTGTCGGATACATTAGTAATCTCACATATATACGTCATTTGTGTACTGCACAAAGGCAGCGGCTTTATATTATTAACAAAAGAGAAGAATTCTTGAAACAAGACACACAAATACCAACCTCTAGTATATATGTAGCATTATTCAAATAAACCGTGCCCCCGCATGCACTCTTTAGCATGTTCAAAAACTTTTGTGTCAATAGCCCACAGATCAACATCAATAATCTGCCATATAAGCTTGTAGTTGTGCCACCAGGCAACCATATTTTGGAAACAACTTGACTGCCCTTAAGTTTCTCATCCCAGAGGCCAATTGTCCTACATACGTCCCAACATATATAAACAAGTGCTTTCATGGCTTCATGTATTTGGAGATAGAACTTATTTTCCTCCATCATTTTAGCTCGTTCTTGCCTCCTCTGCATCAATTCAGTTCAGAATGATGCTTATGAATCATGAAAAATATGTTAATATACATGTATTCTCAATGTGTGTGTTGTGTGTAAGGTCATACATATGGCATGTACCTAGGGAAGCAATTTCAATGATTAAATAATATTAGGATGATCTGTTGCAGAGAGCTCACTGTAACAAGAGACTCAAGAAGCTCCAGCTGCAGGCTTGGTTGATCTGTCTCATCACTTCCCACCTTCTGACAGAGAGATAATCTTGAAATGTCCAATGATCATACGAGTACAGGTGAGATACAACCTTGGTACATCACATAGTGTGTCCAGCTGCAGCATGTCTGCCACATTATCTGAGAAAACATGAGAAAGTACAAGAAAATTAAGACCATATATGTTCATCTCATCATGCTTAAAACTTTACCACATAATACACATAAATTACGAGGTTTCATCAAGCTATCTCCTGTAAAAAAAATGTTTTCGATAAAATAATGAGTGTGCTGGTTGATGGTGTAGGTCTTGCACTCGTTGGGAGACCCCAAGAGGAAGGTGTGATGAGTACAGCAACAAGTTTCCCTCAGAAAAGAAACCAATGTTGAATCGACCAGTAGGAGGAAAAAACATCTTCGGAAGGCTGATGCAGTCGAGGTGGCTGGGCGCACTACCGGTTCAGCAGCAACGTGTAAACTACACAACAGAATCAATTTATTTTGCCCCAACGAAACAGTGAGGTTGTCAACCTCATCGGTTTTGCTGAACACAAAGAGTTTAAACGTATGGTGTGGAAAATAGTACGAGAACAATATGAAAACGACAGTAGCAGTGTGAAAACAGTGGAAGCAGTGTGAAAACAGTAATTGAAGTGGTTGTATTATAAGTATGAGAAAATAGACCGGGGTCCACTGTTCACTAGAGGTGTCTCTCCATAAACGATAGCTAACAAGTGTGGTGAACAAATTACAGCTGGGCAATTGATAGATCAATAAACATGCATGACATGATGATTACTATGTGATTCATGCGGGCATTACAACAAGACTCATAGACCGTCATCCAACTGCATCTATGACTAATAATCCACCCTCAGAATGTCATCCGAGCAAGCCTTGGGTATTAAGTTGCAAGCACCAGATAATCGCAGTAAGCAAAGTGTGTAATGTAAACAATGTAAACATCGTTGTTTTCTCCCTAATGGCAACATCACATCCCCCATCCATCACGTCTCTGTCACTCGAGCACAGATGCAAAGGAGGCATGAACCCACTATTGAACACAAATACTCCCTCTTGGAGTCACTAGTATCTACTTGGCTAGAGCATCTACTAACAAGAGAGAGCATGCAAGATCATAAATAACATACACATGAAGACAACATGACAGAGCATTCAATAATCATCGGATCCCAGCAAACACAACATGTAGCATTATAATAAGATGATCTCGATCATGTAGGGAAGCTCACGAGATCTAAACATGAGGCATAAAGAGGACAGAACAACCATCTAGTTACTTCTATGGATCCATAGTCCAAGGATGAACTACTCACGCATCACATCGGAGGCGGGCATGGTGGTGTAGAGCCCTCCGGTGATGATTTCCCCTTCCCGGCAGGGTGCCCGGGAGAACTCCAGAACCCTCCCGATCTCGGGTTAACGATGACGGTGGCCTCGGGTGTTTTTCGTGGAAAAGTGGTATATCTTTAGGGTTCACGCATCGGGGGGAATAAATAGGAGAAAGGGCGATGGCGGTGGGTGCCCGAGGGGCCCACACCACCCCATGGCGCGGCCAGGGGTCCCGCCGCCTCATGGTGTGGCCCCCCTTTGGCCCCCCTCCGGGCCTCTTCGGGACTCCGTGGAACCTTCGGGAATTCTAAGACTTCCGGGCTTCGAATTTTCCAATTCTGAAAATATTTCTAGAACAACTTTTCTAAAACTAAAAACAACAGAAAACAGGAACTGGCTCTATGGCATCTTGTCAATAGGTTAGTCCTAGGAAATTGATAAAAATAACATAAAGTGTAAGGAAAACATGTAGCATATGGCTTGAAAACACAATGTAACGTCAGAAATTAATGATACGTTTATGACGTATCAACATCCCAAAACTTAGTTCCTACTCGTCCTCGAGTAGGTAAACGATAAAACACATAATTTCTGAGGTGACATGCTACCAACATAAACTTGATCATCTAAATGTAAAAGCATAATTATAGCTGAGATCATAGTACTTTAAACACATCCATGAGATATATAATTTTAACAATGAAACATAGCAATCACCTTGCATCATGAAAAGTAACACAAATAAAAGATCATGAGTAATAACGCACTTGAAAGTTATACGTTTATTTCAAGCATAGAGAAAAAATAGCAAAGTGATATTTCGCTTGTCCTTAAGAGTGGGGCAAAACATAAATGCCAGGACACCTTCAAAGTTTAAGAGGAAGACTAGAACAAATAATTTGAGAGCAAATAATAACACACCATGAATCAATTAATAATGTTTCTCGGACAAATGCACATTAAACTCAGAATGGCAACTATGCTCTCTCAACGATGCATAAAGTTAGAAGATGGAGACTCAACATAAAAGTAAAAGAAAGGCCCTTCGCAGAGGGAAGCAGGGATCACTCATGTGCTAGAGCTTTTTATTTTGTTAAACAAAGGTATTGAAAATATTTTTTAGAGAGGTGTATTCTTATGTCAACGAATAGTAAACAGAAAATAAAGTATGTCACAAGCGAACTAGACTTCACAAGAGCGGCTCCCATAGAAGGACGCATCTGGGTAGAAGGTCAACCCTCTTTCTCTTTTGTTTACACAATTATGGTTTGACTGATAAATCAGGGGAAAAATAGTGAAGAGAATTTGTTGTATTAATTTGGGTCTGGGCACACCGCTGCCAGCTCTTCTATCAATTGGATAAACGGATGAAGCCACTAGTACAGGGTGTGAAAGTCCAATCAACAAGTGAGATAAATTCTCTATTTACATACTCATGAGCTAAAACAGGAGCACAAAACAGGAGTAATTTTGAAAGTTTTAAATGTAACACATGAGTAATTTACTTTGGAGTGGCGGTTAAATACCACATGTACGCTGGTATGGTGGACACATTTGGCAAACTTTGGTTTTTGGGAGTTGGATGCACGAGTAGAGCTCATACTCAGTATAGGTGGAGGCTAGCAAAAGACTGGGAGCGACAAATCAAGAGAGCAATAATGGCCATAATCATGCATAGAGAAAAAACATCATTAATCAAAACATAAGTGGTACTACAAGTTCAAAAACTAAATGATCATAGAGGCTATAAGTGACTGGTTTGTAGTCATAAACATGGTGTGAGGATGCGCCAAGTCAACCAAATAAAACATTCAAAGGAGAACACCTCAAATTTATGCTTCAATATGACAACAACAACTCATGATTCTTTCAATGGCACATTAAACACTCTCAGATATTTGAGACAAGTCATGCTACAAAAATAACCACTAGGCTTTAGAATTAAAATAACATCTAGCATGATATGAAATAGTTTAGCCACAGTCTATACAAGCCTCTAATTGCACCGTTATTAGCACGAAAACTGTACTACTGCTTTCCAACACGAAGAAATTTATACTAAACAAAAACTCTCCAAGAGATACAACAATGAAACAAGAGAGTACTAATACAACTCTACTAAAACTAACAGCTCTGAATAAGAGATGTAAGAAAAACAGGAGCTAAAAAGGAATTTTGCAGCAACTAGAAGAGAACTAAGAATACAAGTATGACGAGTATTCAAACGAAAAGCCGAGCGTGTCTCTCTCCCACACAAAGAATGCTAGGTTCCAACAATATTATTGCAGGAAGAAAAACGAAAGAAAAACAAACATACGCTCCAAGTAAATTTCATATGATGTGACCGAATAAAAATATAGTTTCACTAGAAGTGACCTGATAAATTGTTGATGAAGAAGGGGATGCCTTGGGCATACCCAAGCTTAGACGCTTGAATCTTATTAGAATTTGATGGGATGAACCATGGGGGCATCCCCAAGATTTGACCTTGCATTCTACTTGATCACATTATATCACCCTCTTCTCTTGAACCTTGAAAACTTCCTTCACACCACACTCAAAGTAATTCACATTAGAGGGTTAGTGCAATAATAAAAAATCCATGGGTTCTGCAAGGGCACAAGTTCTATTGATACTTTTAAATGTTAGCTACATACACTGATGTTTCGTGAAGCAAAGTAATCCACTTGACATAGTAAAAGAGCAAATGCAAGAAAAATGGCAGAATCTACCAAAAGCAGAACAGTCTGTAAAGACGAATTTTTTCGGGGCACTTAAGTTGCTCAGATCGAAAAACATACAATTTTTTTGTTGGAATTAGCTGAGGAATAAGCACAAAAAGTTTCATGTCATTTTGATCTTTCTGTAATTTATACGAATTTTTACGGTGGACAACAGAAATCTGTTTTCTGCGCAGAAATCAAAAACCAACTCCAACTTTCGCTAGAAACTTTACTTGGCACAACTAATACATGAAAATAAACATACACAGGAGTTGCTAAAGAAGTATACAAGCCCTTTACTCATAGAAAACAGATAAAAACAAAGCAAAAATAAAACCATGGGTTATCTCCCAAGAATTTCTTTTCTTTAACGCCTTTTAGCTAGGCTCAGAAAAGTGGAATCAAGTGTTTTCAAGTGAAGAAGCATCCAAATCAATAATTTCCTCCAAAACTCCACTTGCAGCAATTGGTACCTTAGGTACCCCTAAAGATGATTCAACATGCAAATCACTTTTAGTTTCACTAAAAGTTTTATTAATTTTAAGCACATTAGGGGATTTTGGTTTAGGCACCTTGGGGACATACATAATTTTTTTCTCTTTTCCCATAGAAGGTTTGTCCCTCTTAAATTTAAGATAAGAAAAATTTGAGCTTAAAGTTTCCATAGCCTCCTCTAATTTACCAATCCTCATGTTTTGACTATCATGGGTATTGCTAGCCTATAAAACAATAATTCTCTTGTTGATACTTACTATTGATTCATTAACTTTGCTAGCATTATTGAGGAAGTTTGGCAAATTTTTCTCCATAGGGTTTAGCTTTTTAATAACATCATCTAAAGGGATCTCAGTTTAACAACCTTGGTAGGTCGTGTTCCAACTAAACTTTCAATTAGATTACAGGCTTCCAAAGCAGGAGTTCCTAGAAAATTACGACCTATAAGAGTGTCTAGAACATACCTATACCAGCTAGTAATGCCAACATAAAAATTCCTAAGAAGGATTAAAGTGGAAAATTTCTTAGTGCATCTATGATGAGCATCACTTATTCTATACCAAGAATATTTCAAACTTCCCCCCTTGTTGTTTAAAAGAACGAACCTCAACTTCAGGAACACTCATTTTAGCAAGACTAAAAACAGGATAAAAACAACAACTAGAATAAGAACTACTCCCTCCGTTCTTGAATGTAAGGCCTATAGTTTTTTTTAGAGAAGTTCCAAAATATATGGTTTATTATGATTTACGCACAATATTAGCCATCCACAAATGAGTCTCATAGGCATTTGATATATTTTGTTCAATTTATGACTTGTAGGGATTCCCTCTCGTGATTTTTTGTAAGAGAAAATGAGTCTAGCGTATGCCAAATACCCACGTCTTAATATTCACTGCAGAAAACTATATGCCTTACATTCAGGAACGGAGGGAGTAATTTTTTTGTGTTTTTGATAAAGAGAAGCAAACAAGACAAAATAAAATAAACTAAGCAAAACTAAAACAAACTAAAGAGATTGGAAGTGAGAGACTCCACTTGCAGAAATTCTCTTCCTCCCCGGCAACGGCGCCAGAAAAAGTGCTTGATGGTGCAAGTCTTTCACTCGTTGGGAGACCCCAAGAGGAAGGTGTGATGAGAACATCAACAAGTTTCCCTCAGAAAAGAAACCAAGGTTCAATCGACTAGTAGGAGGAAAAAGCAACTTCCGAAGGTTGATGCAGCTGAGGTGGCAGGGTGCACTACCGGTTTAGCAGCATCGTGGAACCTACACAACACAATCAATTCACTTTGCCCCAACGAAGCAGTGAGGTTGTCAATCTCACCGGTTTTGATGAACACAAAGAGGTTAAACATATGGTGTGGAAAACAATATGGGAACAATATGAAAACATCAGTAGCAGTGTGAAAAAAGTGGAAGCAATGTGAAAACAGTAATTGCAGTGGTTGTATTATCAGTATGAGTAAATGGACCGGAGTCCATAGTTCACTAGAGGTGTCTCTCCATAAAAGATAGCTAACAAGTGTGGTGAACAAATTACAGCTGGGCAATTGATAGATAAAGAAACATGCATGCCATGATGATTACTATGTGATTCTTGCGGGCATTACGACAAGACTCATAGACCGTCATCCAACTGTATCTATGACTAATAATTCACCCTCCGAATATCATCCGAACAAATGTTGGGTATTAAGTTTCAAGCAACAGATATTCGCAGTAAGCAATGTGTGTAATGTAAACAATGTAAACATCGTTGTTTTCTCCCTAATGGCAACTTAACATCCTCCATCCGTCACGTTTCTGTCACTCGAGCACAGATGCAAAGGAGGCATGAACCCACTATCGAGCATAAATACTCCCTCTTGGATTCACTAGTATCTTCTTGGCCAGAGCATCTACTAACAACGGAGAGCATGCAAGATCATAAATGACATACACATGAAGACAAAATGATAGATTGATATTCAAGATACATATCATTCAATAATCATCGGATCCCAGCAAACACAACATGTAGCATTACAATAAGATGATCTCGATCATGTAGGGTAGCTCACGAGTCTAAACATGAGGCATAAAGAGGAGAGAACAACCATCTAGCTACTGCTATGGATCCGTAGTCCAAGTATGAACTACGCACGCATCACTCCGGAGGTGGGCATGGTGGTGTAGAGCCTTCCGATGATGATTTCCTCTCCCGGCAGGGTGCCGGGGAGAACTCCAGAACCCTCCCGATCTCGGATTGATGAGGACGGCGGCCTTGGGTGTTTTTCGTGGAAAAGTGGTATATATTTAGGGTTCACGCATCGAAGGGAATAAATAGGCGAAAGGACGATGGCGGTGGGCACCCGAGGGGCCCACACCACCCCATAGCGCGGCCAGGGGCGCGCCGCCTCATGGTGTGGCCCCCCCGTGCGGGGCTCTTCGGGACTCCATGGAACCTTCGGGAATTCTAAGACTTCCGGTCTTCGAATTTTCCAATTCCGAGAATATTTCCGGAACAACTTTTCTGAAACCAAAAACAACAGAAAACATGAACTGGCTCTGTAGCATCTTGTCAATAGGTTAGTCCCAGGAAATCGATAAAAATGACATAAAGTGTAAGAAAAACATGTAGCATATGGCATGAAAATAACATGGAACATCAGAAATTAAGGATACGTTTATGACGTATCACCATTCACATTGAATGTATGGATATGTTTGGTTAGTGTAATCATGGAGTTAACCTAAGCGAAAATACTAATTTTCATTTGGATATCAACAAAAACGTTCAAGTATGATTGAATAAAAAATGTCTGAGTAGTAGCTTAATTATGCATTAATAGGCTACGTAGCTTACAAGAGATAATAAGCTAGGAACCAACAGGTTAATCACAGATCAAAAGACATTAAACAGATCACCTGGTAGAGAGAGGCACAATATAGGATCTAGGAAGTAGTAGCAAAAGAACCATCAGAGCAGTAAGAGTGAGTACTTTGCCTAAATGTTGGAAAGCTTAGAAACAGACGAGTTCATCTATCGTAGATACATTGCTGAACGAGAGCATTAAAGCTTAGGATGATCTCGACGATGGAGTGAGAAAGGCTCCCCAGTCATAGGGACTGCTACTCCACGGAAGGCGGAGAAGAAACATGAATATTCAAGTATGAATACAATGTACATTGGTTTTAGTTCTAATCACTAAGAAATGGTTGAGCAAATAACTGAATTTTTGTACAACCACCTCCGGAAATGGTCGCTCGCTCAGTTACCAAGAACAATAATAGGTACACATGTGTACAATTGAAATGCTGCATGAGCATGGTAACATAAGGTATGTAAAAATAGCTTTCCTATAAATGGATAGGAAGAAAGCCATATAATATAACTGACGCAGGGAGTAAAAAAATATGCCCTACATAATAATTTGTGCTTCTTTGTATTTCTAATAACTCCAACAATATATATGTTTTATTAATATGGGGAAATATTTGCAAGGATGGACGTTTCTATGATAACCACTTTACAACAAAGATAATAATATAATTTAACTTATTCCTGAGTAGACTGCAAGACTTTGAAATAATGCTAATTTACATGAAATCAAGGCCTTTGATCAGGTACCTTAAGAGAGACAATAGAAGGCTGAGTCCGCCCTATGAAGAGCTTATACACCAGTCTCTTGTACTTGAGGAACCAAACGAGGAAGTAGAAGATGAATGTGCCCATCACCCTGGTAACTATTATCAGGACCCACTGAAATGCATCTTGGATCCTGAACATGTCAGTCTTGAAGTTCACCCCGAAAACTCTCGAGATCACTCCAAAAATAGCGACGAAAAATGATGTTGTTGTTAGCACAAGCTCAAACTGGATCAACTTATTGCAAATATTGTCACGAGGAGAGGAAATATAAGATACATAGATTAGTACGGAACAAGAAATATGTGAAATGCATAAATCCTACCACGTGTTGATAACTTAAAGGTTGAGCATAAAGCATGTTGATGTATCAGTTGAATGTTCATAAAATCACTTGGTGTCATGCATCAATATCAATGTACTCCTTCAGCTGAAATACAGAAAAACAAATCAGACATTCTTTGACTCACCTACAGAGAACATAACAAGCTATATTGGAAATTTGGAAAAAAATAAAGGTGGCCCATCACCGATGTAAGCTTATTAAGAGTGTTGTCAATGACTGCAATGTTTTCGACAACCAGTTCATTCGAACTTTTGATACACTTTTACAATGCTATGATTTAATAAATAATCTTCTTTAAAATATCAGATAGATGATTTAGAGAATGCCATTCTAGTTTAGGGAGTTGGGAGTTAACAACTTAGATTTAGGCTATCTCCTGCGCTGTAATTGAGAAGATGCAAGTCCTCCTTTCATTTAAGATTTAGTAACATACTTAGACAACTAGATTGAAACGAGGCATACTAATTAAGCAAATCCTCTAAAAAATATTAATTAAAGTAAGTTGATCTTTACTTAGGATGTAATTTTGAGAGATGTTGGAGGAGATGGACGGGGAAACACATAACTAAGAGGAGTGACAGCCTCCCGTCGACAAAAACTTCATTGCTCCACTCTGTTACCTCTGGCTGCAACCACCAGCTCTCATGCGATGAAGGGAAACGGACCTGCAAAAAACTTTATGAGTATGCTGGCCGCTACACACAGAGAGAGAGAGAGAGAGAGAGAGAGAGAGAGTGATTACCTGGGAAAACCATGCTGGCAGTTCGGACAATCTCGGGGACGTGTTAGGACCCGACTCTGTGATCTCATCTGGTACTTCATCAGGGAGCATTTGAGTGATTGGAAATTGGCGCGAAGTCCCGTCGGCCACCCTCTGAAGATCTGGCGGCTGAAACTCCTTCTTACCGTTTCGTCTCGAAGGTGCAATGTCCACCGTCAATCTCCTATCGGATGGCTCTCCTCTTCTCAAGCATCGATGTTCACTTTCTGGCAACCTCTGTAGGCTCCAACCACTCTAGTTCTAGTAGTTTACTTTCCTGCCCTTGTAATCCCCTTTTAAGTACCGAATTCTAGAGCCTTCGAGCTCATTCCTATACTGGGTTAAATCCTAACACCACCATTGTTACTGGTTGGTAACGCGTATCTGCAATCAAGATCTAGATCTCGCCCAATTCTTGTCTGAAACTGTGGTGTTTGAGTGTTCTTTCCTCTGAATTCGCATGAAAGTAGTTAGGTCCTGTCAATTGGTATCTAGAGAAAGGTTTATTCTTCGGAGGCGTTCGGATCTGGGTGCAGAAGGGGAGTTAGAGGAGGTGTAAAATTCTTCTCTTCCCACCCGATCCCGGCGGCGGTAGACGAGCTCGGCACAGGTCTAGCTTGGTAGGGGGTTTGCGAAACATATTGTTTCTGCAGTAAAATCCCACCCCCTCCCAGATTGGTTATTTTCTCGGTGGCGCGGCGAAGGCGACGGTGTACTGGCAACGGAAGCATATCTCTACTGAGCCTGGTTGCAGCCAATGCTGTGGTAAAATCCCCTCTCAGTAAACCAGGTCGACGGCAGACATCGAGGTTACACGGTACATCACCTGTTCTAAAACCCTCTTTGTCAGTTACTCTAGCTGTCACCATGGTGTACACAGAAAAGTCCGACTCCACGACGCAACTAGAATTCGAATCTCTACAAGTGGATGTCAAAACCCTCCAACAAAATAGGTAAACTGATAGAACTGAATTACTGGAATTCAGAGAAAGTGTTGGCTCCAACTTTCTAGCAGTGCAGAAATCGCTCAATGAGTTTGATGCGCGTGTAACACATGTTCGTTGGGAGACGCCAAGAGGAAGGTATGAAGAACACAGTAGCAAGTTTCCCTCAGAAAGAAACCAAGGTTGAATCGACCAGTAGGAGAAAGAAATCACTTCCGAAGGTTGATGCAGCTGATGTGGCAGGGCACACTACAGGTTCAGAAGCAACGTGGAACCTACATAACACAATCAAATCACTTTGCTCCAATGAAGCAGTCAGGTTGTCAATCTCATCGGTTTTGCTGAAAACAAAGAGGTTAAACGTATGCTGTGAATAAGAGTACTTGTTTGCAGTAGATGAAAAGAGAACAGTGATGGAAGTAGTAAAATAGTAGTAACAATATGAAAACAGAGATTGTAGTGGTTGTGTTGTCATTATGAGGAAAATGGACAGGGGTCCACAATTCACTAGTGGTGTCTCTGCAAAACAGATAGATAACATGTTGAGTAAACAAATTACAGCTGGGCAATTGACAAATATAGACCATCATCCAACTGCATCTATGACTAATAATCCACCCTCAGAATGTCATCCGAGCAAACCTTGAGTATTAAGTTGCAAGCAAGAGATAAGTGCAGTAAGCAAAGTGTGTAATGTAAACAATCTAAACAATATAAACATTGTTGTTTTCTCCCTAGTGGCAATAGCACATCCCCCACCCGTTTACGTTTGTGTCACTCGAGCATGAGTGAAAGGAAGGCATGAATCCACTATCGAGCATAAATACTCCCTCTTGGAGTTACTAGCATCTACTTGGCCAGAGAATCTACTAAGAACGGAGAGTATGCAAGATCATAAATAATATGCACATGTAAAGAACATGATAGATTGATAATCATTGGACATAGCATTCAATATTCATCGGATCCCAACAGGGCACAACATGTAGCATTACAATAAGATGATCTTGATCATATAGGGAAGCTCACAAGATATAAACATGAGGCATAAAGATGAGAGAGAAACCATCTAGCTACTGCTATGGACCCATAGTCCAAGGATGAACTACTCACACGTCATTCTGGAGGTGGGCATGGTGGTGTGGAGCCCTCCGGTGATGATTCCCCCTTCCGGCAGGGTGGCGGTGAGAGCTCCAGAACCTTCACAAACTAGGGTTGACGATGACAGTGGCTGCAGATGTTTTTCGTGGAAAAGGCTTATGCTTTTAGGGTTAACACTTTGAGGAGAATATATAGGAGCGAGGGCAACATCGGTGGGCGACTAGGGGGCCACACCACCCCTGGGCGCAGCCAGGGGGGCGCCCACCCATGGTGTGGGGCCCCTGTGGCTCCCCTCCGGGTCTCCTCCGGACTCCGCATGCGCGATGACTTTCTAAGACTTTCGGGATTTGAATCTTCTAATTCCGAGAATATTTCCACAACAACTAATATGAAACTAAAAACAACAGAAAACAAGAACTGGCTCTATGGCATCTTGTCAATAGGTTAGTCTCAGGAAATCGATAAAAAAGCATATAGTGTAAATGAAACATGTAGCAAATGACATGAAAACAACATGGAAAATCAGAAATTATGGATACGTTTATGACGTATCAGAGTTCAACACGATGCTCTCAACATTTATCTCTGCCTTTCGCAAGCTCAAGGAAATCTCTGCCTCTAATGTGAATCCTAATGCCCAAAATGTTACCCCTCAAGGACCTAGCAAGCCAGCGGGAGAACCTCAACAATCCCCTGCAACTGCGGGATCGGCTACTTTGCATGATATGCAAACGGGAAAGGAACTCAACCTTGATGGAACTGTGAAAATTCCTTATCTCTACCCTCACTTCGGTGACAAAATGAAGCATAATGGTATAGAGAAGAAAGTAGTGGCGGTCACTCCTGAAGCAGGACATACTACAGTCCATGTCATAAATGTAGAGGGAAATAACCAGGAAAATCGGCAGAGAGAACCCAATACTCACTATCAAAAGAATCTGGCCACAGTGAAACCTGCTAAATACAACATACCTGAATTCGAAGTTAGTGGCACTACTTCATGGATTCAAGTGATGGAAATGTACTTCGAGGCAGCCAGAACTCTAGCTGAACAGAAAAATGAAATAGCTGTAACATACCTCAAAGGGCCCGCGATGGAATGGTGGAGACGAACTGGCATACTTCCCAATAACCTACCATGGAATCGATTCTGCAGGTATCTCGAAGACAGATTCTCTGAAACATCTATATGTGACAATGTTTGAGCTTTTCATGCTTTACAACAAACTGGCATTGTCAATGACTATGTACTCAAATTTGAGCAAGCAATGAATCTTATACGTCGAGACAACCCAGCCGTACCTACTGATTACTACGGGAACATTTTTATTTCTGGCCTGCAGGACTATATCCAACATCACTTGTAATGCCATGAGCCTCAAGACTTGCAGAAAGCAATTTGGCTCGCTAGAAGAATTGAACAAGCTCAACCAGCAAGGAAGGAAACTAATACCTATGTTCCTACTGCTAGAAGACAGGTCCAATTTGAACCATAGAAACAAATTGCAACCAACACAGCTGCACTAATTGAACAAGCCAAACTTGTGGGAAACTATTACAAATGCAAGGAAAAGTGGTTTCCTGATCACAAGAAGGTGTGCAAGATGGCTAATCAGGCACAGATACATGCTATGCAAACAGGCCTGTTAGATGGGGGCAGAAATGGTGTATTTTACCGCAACAACTGAAGAACAAGGAAATGACAGTGCAGACAATAGAGCAGACCCCATGCTACAGATATCTATGCATGCTTTAATGGGTATAGTTTCTTCTAAGTATACTTTCATAGTTACAATTTAGATTGGGAGTTCCCATGCTACTGCACTAATTGATAGTGGCAGCACTGCTACTTTCATCACACCATCTATGGCCAAGAAATCTCAATGTGTCTTACAACCTACACACAAAAGGAAAGTACATGTAGCCAATGGGGGCACCTTGTGGACAAAGTTCATGGCACATAATTGTCCTTTTTCAATACAAGGCCATTCATTCTCTTTTGACTTCAGAGTCCTACAGTTACAAGGCTATGATATCATGTTGGGTGCTGACTAGATGTCCAAGAACAATCCAGTAGAATTAGACTTCCAAGAAATGAAGGTCCAAGTGACTCGAGCTTCTGGAGATAAAATTGTCTTCAAGGGTGAAAGCCTTCCTACTATTGAAGTCCCTGAAATGGATAGCACTGAAGTTTTTTATGGAGAGCCAATATGTGGTGCAATTATATTGCTACATCAAATCTGTGAGGAAGAACAAGAAACACCTCACACAGACCCAAGAGTACAAGCATTACTGCAACAATATGCTTAATTATTCAGTTGACCTACTGAATTACCACCAACCAAAATAGTGGATCATGCAATTCCCCTAGTCGCTGATGCTAAAATAGTAAATCAAAGGCCCTACAGGTTACCCTACCATCAGAAGGAGACCATGGAAAATATCATCAAGGAAATGCTCAAGAAAAACATCATCAGAGATAGTGTAAACCCTTATTCTTCTCCTACCGTACTAGTAAAAAAGAAATACTACACTTGGAGAGTCTGCAATGATTTCAGGAAACTGAATGCCCAAACCATTAAAAACAAATACCATATACCTGTCATTGAGGATCTTTTGGATGAATTACATGGAGCTGCCATTTTCTTCAAGTTGGACCTGAGAAGTGGATACCACCAGATCAGAATGCAGGAGAAGGACATAGAGAAAACGACATTCAACACTCACTTTGGTCACTTTGAGTACCTGGTAATGCCTTTTGGGCTTACAAATGCCCCAGCTACATTCCAGATGTTAATGAATACAGTGTTGGCTCCTTTCCTTAGAAATTTTTCCCTGGTTTTCTTTGATGATATCCTTGTCTACAACACTTCTATGAAAGAACACTTGGGCCATTTACAACTCATATTCCAAAAACTGCTTGATAACAAGCTATATGCCAAGCAAAGCAAATGTGGGTGTGCCCAAACACAAGTGGAATACTTGGGGCATATTATTGGAGCTAATGGAGTAGCCATTGATCCTGTTAAAATTGCAGCTGTAACCAAGTGGCCCACCCCTGAGAATGTGTCACAACTTAGAAGTTTCTTGGGGCTCACAGGTTATTACCGGAGATTTATCCACAATTATGGCATAATCTACAAGCCACTCTTCAACAACTTGAAGAAAGGTAACTTTTCTTGGGGGCCCGAACAAAAGCAGGCATTTGAAATTCTTAAGGACAAAATAACACATGCTCCTCTGTTAGAATTACCCAATTTCTCTGAACCATTTATATTGGAAACAGATGCATGTGGCTATGGCATTGAAGCTGTGCTCATGCAGTCTGACAGACCAATTTCCTTCTTCAGTAAAGCTATTGGCCCTAAGGATGCAGGATATTGCACTTATGACAAGGAAGCACTTGCAATTATTGAAGCCCATAAACATTGGAAACATTACTTTGCTGCATCTTCCCTTGTGATCAGAACCGACCAAGAGAGCTTAAATATGTCCAGGAACAAAAACTGACTGAATGCATTCATCATAAATTGTTGGTCAAATTTCTGGGCTACAACTTCTCTATTGAGTATAAACAAGGAAAAACAAATAAAGCGGTAGATGCTCTTTCTCGGGTCCAATACAAAGTACTAGCCCTCACTGCTTCTGAAGTAATTTCTGCTTGGATTAATGAAGTCACTACAAGTTACCAAGCAGATGTGAAGTGCAAAGAACTACTATCTAAATTGGCCATTGACCCTTAGGCTGTAACACATTATACTCTACTGCAAGGAATCATAAGATACAAGAACATTATTTTCATTGGACCTGATGACAATATCAAGAAAAAGCTGGTATCTGCCTTACATAATTCCGAGCTAGGAGGACATTCTGGCCATAGAGCCACCTACCACAGAGCGCAATTACTATTTTACTGGCCTGCAATGAAAGCCCGCGTCATGAATTTTATCAAGGAATGCCCTATTTGCCATATAAACAAACCCGAACATTGCAGATACGTAGGCCTTCTGCAACCATTACCCACTCCAGAGTCGGCCTGGGCACACATCAATATGGACTTTATAGAAGGTCTCCCTACTTCTTGTCACAAGAATATGATCTTGGTGGTAGTGGATAGGTTCTCCAAATACGACCATTTCATAGCACTCACACACCCTATTACAGTCAGCACTGTAGTAACTGCCTTCACTTACAATGTATTCAAACTTCATGGTACTCCTCTAGTCAATGTCACTGATCGAGATAGAATTTTTACAAGTCAATTTTGGCAAGAACTCTTCAAACAGCTGGAAGTAAAACTGCACTTCAACACTTCCTACCATCCTCAGACGAATGGGCAAACGGAGCGAATTGACCAGTGCTTGGAAAGCTACCTCAGATGCTTAGCTTTCGTGCAACCAAAACGATGGGAAAATGGTTATCTTTGACAGAGTGGTGGTACAACACTAGTTACCACACAACCCTCAAGTTAAAACCTTTCCAAACACTCTACAACAGGCCACCAAACATGATTGCAGAAGCTGCCTTGTGCCCAGCTGAATTCACTGCTGATTTCAATTATGTCCTTACATCAGAACAACCAACAACCCACATAAAGGAAAATCTCTTGAAGGCTGAGAACATAATGAAGCTCCAGGCTGACAAGAACAGAACTAAAAGAACACTTCAGGTTGGGGATATGGTGTACCTCAAACTACAATCTTACAGGCACACCACACTCAATGTTCACAGGCATCTCAAATTGCACTCAAGATACTATGGCCCATTTAGAGTCTTGCAGAAAGTGGGCAATGTCTCTTACAAGCTATTACTGCCAGAAGGATGTAAGTTATACCACAGCTTTCATGTCAGCCAGCTTAAGAAGCATTTGGGGCCCAAAGTAGTAGCAAATCCTCACCTCCCTCTCCTCCATGATGCTGGGACTATCTTACTGGAACCTGAAACTCTTCTGGAAAGAAAATTGATTCCTCGCACCCAAGGGGACATACAGATACCCGTTTTGCGTTGGCTAATCAAATGGGTTAATTTTCCTTGGGAAGAAGCTACTTGGGAGGATGCTGTATTCATCTAAAAAGTCTTTTTGCAATTTAGCCTTGAGGACAGGTCTAATGCTGCGAGGGGGGAATTGTCAGGACCCGGCTCTGTAACCGCATCTAGTACTTCATCAGGGAGCATTTGAGTGATTGGAAATTGGCGCGAAGTCCTCTTGGACATCCTCTGAAGATCTGACGGCTGAAACTCCTAACCGTTTCGTCTCGAAGGTGCAATGTCCATCGGCAATCTCCCATCGGATGGCTCTCCTCTTCTCAAGCGTCGCTATTCACTTATTGGAAACGTTTGCAGGCTCCAACCACTCCAGTTCTAGTAGTTTACTTTCTTGCCCTTGTAATCCCCTTGTAAGTACCGAATTCTAGAGCCTTTGAGCTCATTCCTGTACCGGTTTTAACCCTAACACCCACTAGTGTTCCTGGTTGGTAACACGTATCTGCAATCAAGATCTAGATCTCTCCCAATTCTTCTCTAAAACCGTGGTGTTTTGAGTGTTCTTTCCTCTGAATCCGCATGCTAGTAGTTAGGTCCTGTCAAGACGCAGCAAGGGTCTCCGGCATGGAGCACCGCCTCCTTCACCCGTTGTTCAAGCCGTCATGCTGCCTCCGTTCCTCCCCCATCTAAGGTTGCGAGATACATAGGGTGCCGAGCAACACCTCCCCGCGCCCTTTCACATCTGTGGCCATGGTCGACAAGGCCGCCGCCCACCATAGTGTAGGAATCCACCTCGAGGCGGATCTATATTACAAAGGGAGATCGTACCTTGTTGGCAAGGGGGTGGAGCAGGGCCAAAGTGTGCTTGCTTGGATTGTCATCTCCGGTGCTCCAATACAAGGGATGTGGGCAGACTTGGGGGAGGTTAGACGAGAAGGCGGCGACGCAGGGACAGGCGAGGAGGAGGGGATGCATGTGTGGAGAAGAAATCATAACCTTCCCTCTCTCTTTTTATTTCCTTGCGCACACATACCCTCGAAAAAAATTCCATGCGCACACGGTGAATAGGATTTTTTTGCTTCTTTGACTCACCTATAGAGACACATAACAAGCTATATTGGAAATTTGAAAAAAATAAAGGTGGCCCATCACCGATGTAAGCTTATTAAGAGTGTTGTCAATGACTGCAATGTTTTCGACAGCCAGTTCATTCGAACTTTTGATACACTTTTACAATGCTATGATTTAATAAATAATCTTCTTTAAAATATCAGATAACTGATTTAGAGAATGCAATTATAGTTTAGGGAGTTGGGAGTTAACAATTTAGATTTAGGCTATCTCCTGCATTGTAATTCAGAAGCTGCAAGTCCTCCTTTCATTTAAGATTTAGTAACATAATTAGACAACCAGATTGAAACAAGGCATAATAATTAAGAAAATCCTATAAACAATATTAATTAAAGTAAGTGGATCTTTACTTAGGATGTAATTTTGAGAGATGTTGGAGGAGATGGACGGGGAAACACATAACTAAGAGGAGTGGCAGCCTCCCGTCGACACAAAATTCATTGCTCCACTCTATTACTTCTGGCTGCAACCACAAGCTCTCCTGCGAGGAACGAAAATGGACATGCAAAAAACTTGATGAGGATGCTAGCCGCTACAGAGAGAGAGATAGAGAGAGAGGGTGGTTACCTAGGAAAACCACGCTGGCAGCTCAGACAATCCCGGGGATGCAGCAAGAGTCTCCGGTGTGGAGCACCGCCTCCTTCGCATGTTGTTGAAGCCGTCATACTGCCTCCGCTCCCCCATCTAAGGCTGCGAGATACATAGGGCGCCGAGCAGCACCTTCCCGCGTCCTCTCACAGCTGTGGCGACGGTCGACATGGCCTCCGCCCACCGGAGTGTAGGCGTCCACCTCGAGGAGGATATATATTACGAAGGGAGATCGGACCTTGTTGGAACGAGGGTGGAGCAGGCCCAAAGTGTGCTTGCTTGGCTCGTCATCTCTAATGCTCCAATCCAAGGAAATGAGCAGACTTGGGGGAGGTTAGACGAGAAGGTAGCAGCGCAGGGAGAGGCGAGGAGGAGGGGAAGCCTATGTGGATAAGAAATCATAACCTTCCCTCTCTCTTTTTATTTCCCTGTGCACACATACCCTCGAAAAAAATTCCCTGCACACACGGTGAATAGGATTATTTTGCCCGCACATCTTGCGCCACATGGACACACGCATAGGCTAACAGGTCCTTCGTGGTTACTTGTTTTAGATTGGTTTTTTTTTGCATCAGAACATCTCCAATTCCACTACCAGATGCATCTGCTTCCAGTGTGAAGGGCAGAGAAAAATCTGGCATGGTCAGGACATGTGGTGATGTCATTGCCTTGTTCAAACTGTGAAAAGCAAGTTGTTGTTGTTGTTGTTGTTGTTGTTGTTGTTGTTGTTGTTGTTGTTGTTGTTGTTGTTGTTGTTGTTGTTGTTGTTGTTGTTGTTGTTGTTGTTATTGTTCTTGCCAACTGAAATTATCCTTTTTGAGCGCATCAAAGAGTGGTATGCAAATTAGTCCATAGTTCTTAATAAATCTTCAGTAGTATCCAGCTAAGCCAAGGAATCCTCTCAATTGTGTGACATTTTATGGTTCAGGACATTTGAGTATGTCTGATCTGTAGCAACTCCCTTTCCAGTAATGATGTGCCCCAAATACTCAATTTTATCCTGTGCTAAACTGCATTTGGATAATTTTGCATATAGCTGATTTTTGTGTAGTATTTGGAAGACTTCCTGATGCAGCACACCCCATTCCACCGATCCCAACACCAAGTGGACCTATGACAAGATCACGAGCAAAGGCGATGCATGATAAGTTGAACTCACTCCTCTCTCGCTATGCCTTTGGTGAATTGGTGAATGGTGCGCTACCTCGTGTAACTACCCTATGCATGCTCAGGTTTGATCCCACAATGGAGCCCCAAGACGGTGGCCACGAAACTCCAGAACGTGCCCAAGATGATGACCAAGAAGCTAGAAAGGAAGGTCAAGAAGAGGGCACCGAGGATGAAGAAGATAAGAAAGAGGAAGAGGGTGTACAGGAAACCCGACCTGCACCCCGGCCAGGCTAGCCTCTAGGCCGACACCCCAATAGAGTCGTCCGACCTCCAGCCCAGCCTAGGCCGGCTTTCCTGCGCGCCTCCAGGACGCCCCCTACCCGAGCCAGCAAGTTGATAATGAAGTTCCTTCTTGTGCTTGAGTCTTGATTTCTATTTTGCTAACTTGATGAATTCTTGAAGCAAGAACGGGAGAGTGGAGAAGTAGATAGAAAACAATGGTACTAGTGTTTAAGGTTCACTACTTGGTCTTATATGTGATTGTCACATACTAGGGATTTGGTCTTGGCTTCCAAAATAGCCACCACAACAAAGATAAAAAAGGATAGAAACAAACTCTAAGACATAAACTACTTGGTGGACTACTATGATGCATGTTTGGATAAGATTACATGGTCATGGTCCAAGGGTGTGCAAAATGTTTAGGCACTAATATATTGGGTTCAAGGTTAATAAATGGAGCAATTTTTCCTAAGATATTCTAATTATTTATAGAATTAAATCTATATAAAAAAAATACTCAAATAGACAACTTAGTTCTAAATTCAAATTTAATTTGTTCAAAAAATAATTTGGGACAGAGTATATTAAAGTGCACATCCTAAGGTTTCCAAATATATTTTATTTGCAATATTTGGATTTGTAGAATTTGAATTATGCCAATATTCATCAAACAAGAATATTTGAGTTTGCACAAATTTTAAATGGTCAAATTTAAATTTGGCCAATGGCAAAAGATTCTACACATCCAAAGGATTTGAAAAAGTCAAAGTTTGCTAAATTTGGATTTATGGTTAAAAAGTTATGATGATTCTAAGGTGTAGGGGCTTTTCTGCAAAACTGCCAAAATTCTACCGGGAGAAAAATCAAATAAAAAGGCTGGCCACGTGGCCGGATCTGATCGATTAAAGCTGCTGACTACGCGCGCTGACTGGGCGGTGACGTGGCCTACCTGTTGAAATCTAGACCGTCACATCTAGATCTGACGGTGACATACCGTTTCGCTGAGATCTAATCTCAGCCGTTGAATAGATCTAACGGTTGAGGCAAAGGAGGAGGCTCACCGGGGGTTTCTCGCTGGGGAATGGTGGGACAACGGCCGAAGACGCAGAATCTCGACGTTGGCGGTGATGCAGACGATCTCTGAGCTCCTCGAGGTGACGAGCATGATCAGCTCGACTCGGCGAGCAAGATGGAGGCGACGTCGCTAGCTCTTGCTTCCCGGAGCGGCGACTGTGGGCGGCTGGGGAAGGTACGGGTTATGGCGACCTCGGGAGTGCTCGACGGTGAAGATTCTGCAGTGGAAAAAAATTGGGGAAGCGTTCTCAGAGGAGCGCACGGTCTTGAGGGTTCGAATGGGACAAATAAGGGCGGCAGTGGCTCACCGTGGCGACCAGAAACAACACAAGATGGCGGCGGAAGTACGAACTCCATCGAGGAATATCTCGGGCGTGGTTGCGAGATACAAAGAGAGGAGAGAGGGGGAAAGGAGCGGGGGCTCTGGGCTCTTTATAGATGCAGAGTGGGGAGGAATCCATGGCCTTAATGGTGAGAAATCGGGGAGCGAAAAATTTGGCCAAAGTGGCCGCGGTTTCCATTCGGGGAAGAAGATGGCGTGACATCATCGTCTACGTCATTGTGGGTCCGCTTCATCAGAGAGAGAAAGGGACGGGGTGGGATGTTCGTGTTGGGCTCGTTTTTCCTAGGCCGCAAGCGGCCGCGCGCGTGCGAGGGAGAGAGCGAGAGGGAGCATAATGGGCTGGGCCGGTGCGCTGTTCTCTCTTTGTCTCTCTCTCTTTTTTCTCTTTTTAACAAATCTTTTATAACTTTTGAATAAAATCTCCAAATCACCTCAAACAAAAATCAGTAGTTTTGTAAAAACATTTCCTTTCATATGAAAAAATTTGTGTGCTATTTCGACACACTTAAAATAATTTTATTTTCAAAATATGATTGAATTACTAATAGTTTCTTAATGCCATTTTTAAATAGAAAATAATTGATAATTTAAATTGGGGTTTAATAAAATCCAGAGATATTTCCACAATTCAAAATATTGTTTTCATAGTCCCATTTTCTGTTATTTTTCAAGAAATAATATTTTATGAATACCACTTCATATTTAAAGCGTAAAATAATATATATATATAAATGCCTTAGTTTTCTCTTAAATTATTTTGGGGCTTGTAAAATTATTTAGTATAATCATCCTCTGGTTTTGAAGACCATGAAGACATTTTTCAAGGTAGTATGTGAGTTGAAAACATTCTAGGGAAATAATAACTTAAAAAGGAAAACTCATTTGAATAGGGTTTTAGGGTTTATGGATTAGGAGGTATATTTGGATTACTCATTCCAATAACATTTGGAATAACAATGATATTCCCTTTTGTGTTTGTGTTTTATTTGGGTTTTGATGGCTTGTAATAGTAGAAAACAAAAGGTTTTAAATTATTGTGATTTTTGAACTTTCCAAAAATAAGGGATGTTACAGGATCTTCTTTTGATAATTGCTTGCACAACCTTGACGAAGTTTTGCAGAGATGTGAGGAAACTAATCTTGTTCTTAATTGGTAGAAATGCCACTTTATGGTGAATGAAGGAATTGTTCTTGGACATAAAATTTCTAAAATACATATTGAAGTTGACAGAGCTAAAGTGGAAGCAATAGAGAAAATGCCCAGTCCCAGGGATGTTAAAGGTATTCGTAGTGTTCTTGGTCACGCTGGTTTTTATAGGAGGTTTATTAAAGATTTCTCTAAAATATCAAAGCCTCTTACTAATCTTATTCAAAAAGATGTACCCTTTGTTTTTGATGTAAGGAAGCTTTTGAAACTTTAAAGAAGGATTTAACTACTGCTCCTATTGTTCGACCACCTGATTGTAATTTACCTTTTGAAATTATGTGTGATTCTTGTGATTTTGCTATAGGTGATGTTCTTGGACAACGAGTAGATAAGAAATTGAATGTTATTCATTATGCTAGTAAGACTCTTGATTCTGCTCAAAAGAATTATGCTACTACTGAAAAAGAGTTCTTAGCTGTGGTTTTTTGCTTGTGATAAGTTTAGACCTTATATTGTTGATTCGAAGGTTACTATTCATACTGATCATGCTGGTATTAGATACCTTACGGGAAAAAAAATATGCTAATCCTAGGCTTATTAGGTGGGTGTTGCTTTTACAAGAGTTTGATTTGCATATTGTAGATAGGAAGGGTGCTGAAATCCTGTTGCTGATAACTTGTCTCGATTGGAAAACATTGCTTTTGACCCTATTCCTGTTAATGATAGTTTTCCAAATGAACAGTTGGCTTCAACAAAGGTAAACTCCCAGGATAGTCCATGGTATGCTGATTGTGCTAACTTTATTGTTTACAAGTATTTTCCTCCAACATTTACAGCTCAACAAAGAAGAAAAATCTTTTATGGTTTACAGCTGCAATATAGAAGGATTAGATGGTATTATGAGAAGATGTGTTCCAGATCATGAACAACGAGAATTATTGAAAAAGTTCCATGGTAGTGCTTATGGAGGACATCACGCTGGAGATAGAACCGCAGAGAAGGTTCTACAATCAGGTTTCTATTGGCCTACTCTCTTTAAAGATGCACGTAATTTTATTTTGTCTTGTGATGAATGTCAAAGAGTTGGTAATATTTCTAGACGTAATGAAATGTCTATGAGTTATTCTCTTGTTATTGAACCTTTTGATTATTGGGGGTTTGACTTTCCGGGTCATTTTCCTCCTTCGAATGGTTACACTCATATTCTTGTTGTTGTTGATTATGTTACTAAGTGGGTAGAAGCTATACCTACAAAAAGTGTTGATGGTGAGACCTCTTTAAAAATGCTTAAAGATGTTATTTTCCCTATGTTTGGTGTGCCTAGATATCTTATGACTCATGGAGGTTCTCACTTCATTCATGGTGGTTTTAGAAAAACCCTCGCTAAATATGATGTTAATCATAGAATTGCCTCAGCTTATTATCCTCAAACCAGTGGGCAAGTAGAATTATCAAATAGAGAAATTAAATATATCTTGCAAAAGACTGTTAATAAATCTAGGTAGAATTGGTCTGAGAAGTTGAGTGATGCTTTATGGTCTTATAGAACTGCTTATAAAAATCCTATGGGTATGTCTCCTTATAAAATGATTTATGGAAAAGCTTGTCACTTGCCTTTAGAATTAGAACACAAAGCTTATTGGGCAGTGAAAGAACTTAATAAAGATTTTAAACTTGCTGGTAAGAAAAGAATGCTTGATTTGAATCATCTAGATGAATGGAAATGTGAAGCTTATGAAAATGCTAGACTCTTCAAAGAGAAAGTTAAACAATGGCATGATAGGAGAATCCTTAAAAGAGAATTTCATCTTGGTGAGAAAGTTCTATTGTATAGGTCTCGTCTCAGATGTTTTGTAGGAAAAATACTCTCGAGATGGGAAGGCCCTTATGTTATTGAAGAGGTGTATCGTTCGGGTGCAATAAAAATTGCTTCCCTGAAAGATAACACTAGACAAGTGGTAAATGGGCAAAGACTCAAACATTATATTTTTGTGGATTCTTATGATGAAGATGTTGATGTTATTCAAGTAATGACTCCGGAGAAGTTCATTAGAGGGAAGATTCCAGAATCTGCAGGGTATGTTTTGGAATAGGTAACAGTTCTGTTAAGAAAAAGTTCGCGGATTACTTCCCAAGTTATAAATTATCGATTTTTGGAAAATATGAAAAATACCGAGCCGAAGAAGGGTAGGAGATGGTGCCCGAGGGAACCACACCACCTGGGGGCACGGGCCCACCCCTGGCTGTGCCACCCTATGGCGTGGACACCCCGGAGCCCCTCTCCGACTCGTTTTCGACCTGGACTTTCCTTTCGTTACGTATGTTTCTGATATATAACCCCCCGGACCCCCGAGGTCCATATATTGTTTTCTCGTCGTGTTTTTCTTTCAATCTGTTTCTGCCAGGTTACATCCTCGGATATAGAGCCACAATGTCCTCTTCCGTACCTCCCAAAGACAGTGTATTTGCAAACGTCATCAACTCGTACATGAACGAGTTGAAGATGCATCCCAAGGAGTTGCTGCTCAAGTATGGGGATGTGCATACAGAAGATGTTCGGGGACCTAAGGAGAAGGCAGTTTGGAAGTTAGGATGGCAGATCTGGAGCAAGAGGTATTTAGGTACAAGAAGATGGTGGAGCGTGAAGTTGACATCATCCACATGATAAAGACAGAACTGATCGCCGAGCACAAGAAGGAGACTTTAAAGCTTTGGGAAGAGATCTTGTCACTCACCAAGACCACCAACAAATTGCAAGCACAACTCTGCGATGTGCAAAATCAGAACTGTGAGTATGAGAAGAGGTTTAAACGTATAAGCTCTGCTGCTAGTTTTAGGATATTGGAGACCAAGACATCATTTGTTTATGGAGAGCCTTTACCTTGGAAGTCTGATGATGAAAAGGACTCACCACCACCACCGAAGAATTTATTCATCATTGGTATTGGCATCCCCTTGGCTTGTTCCAAGCTTGGGGGAGTGCCGCGGTATCACACCTTTATCTTTCACCCTTTTACCTTTTAGTAGAGTCATATCATGAGTAGAGAAAATATCATATAGGATGGTTTGCAGTATGTAAGTATCACTCTTTAGTTGGTTATCGTTGTATCCCTTGGTTTGAGTTGTCGTAATGGAATATTAATGAGAATTTTCATCATCTACTTGCTACACTTTATTTTAGTTTGCAATTTTTGCTATTGATCTTGTTATTAGTATTGGTATCAATGTTGGAGCATCTAGTTAATCTAGTTGGTTTTGCCAAACTTAGCATTGGTCAGTAGCAACAATACGACGAGACTTAAGTAGAAAAGAGGGAGTTGCATGTACATATATTATTCCATGATCTTTCTTTCTTGTTAGCTCATAAGCTTAGTATTCTCAAGTAAGATTGTTTGTACCTTCAAGGAAGATTGCATGATTGGTTTTATCATATGTATATTTGTTTCTTTTCCCTCAACTCTTATGCTTGCTACCCAACCTTGCTAGCCAAAAACCTGTACTGAGAGGGAATGCTTCTCGTGCATCCAAACCTTGAACCCCAAAACCATGCCATTTGTGTCCACCATACCTACCTATATGTGGTATTTAACCGCCACTCCAAGTAAATTGCTTGTGTGCTACCTTTAAAACCTTAAAAAATACACCTGTTTTGTGCCCCTATTTTAGCTTGAGAATGCAAAAAGAGAATCTTTATCTCACTTGTTGATTGCACTTTACACACCTAGACTAGTGGCTTCATACGCTTATCCAAATGATAAAAGAGCTGGCAGAGGGGTTCCCAGCCCCAAACATGATAATACAAATTCTCTTCACTACCCTGATTTATCAGTCAAAGCATAATTGTGTAAACAAAAGAGAAAGAGGGATGACCTTCTATACCAGTTGCGTCCTTCAATGGGAGCCGCTCTTGTGAACTCTAGTTGGCTTGCGACGTACTGTATTTTCTGTTTGTCATTCATTGACATAAACATATACCACTCTCAAAATTGTTTTCAATACTCTGTTTATCAAATGAAAAGCTCTAGCGAATGAGTTAATCCCTTCTTCCCTCTGCGAAGGGCCTATCTTTTACCTTTATGTTGACTCAGTAAACCTACCCCTTTCTGTCTTAAGCAAGCATTTGGGTTGTTGTCATCCATCCATCTATATGTTGATTCACTCAATCATGTCCTTTATTCTTCCTTGTTTAGTGAAAATGTTTTTATCTGTTTGAATACCACTTTGAAAGTTACCAATGACTGCAAAGAGATTGTTATGATTGATCATGATAAACTCTGCAATATAAGCTCTAGTATAAAGAATCTGATCGAAAGATAAGTACACTGTTAATTGTTCTCTGACCAGGAACGAAGTTTGCCTTTACCAATTATGTTTTCTTTTTGCACCTTTATTGTGACCTCCTCTACTTGTTTCAAGTTTGATTATATGAGAGGAAGATGCTGTCTAAAATGACTTGTGCTTTCACAGATGTGATGCTTCTTGTCTGTATTTTATTTATCAACATCTCACTCCATAAACGCGTGGTCATGTCTACTGAGTTCAGTTTCGCTTGGGGACAAGCGAGGCCTAAGCTTTGGGGGAGTTGATACGTCCATTTTGCATCACTATTTTATATTGTTATTTTCTGTTATTCCTCGATATATTTCATGTTATGACGCATTGCTTATGTTATTTTATCTTATTTTGCATGTTTCATAATTTTTGGAGAAGAAACACCGGGACTAGAAATCTGATGGAATAAGCACCGTCAAGATACCCTATTTCAGAAGATCAGAAGAAGAGGGGGGATACCGGAGGAGTCTTAGAAGTCCCGAGGAGGAAGCTATCCAGAAGGGCACCCGGAGGGGGGCCACCTGGGCCCACACCACAAGGCGGCGTCCGCCCTTAGCCCTGCCCGGGGGTGGTCTGGCCCCCTTGGCCCACTTTTGGGCGCCCCTTTAGTGTACTTGACTTCCAGGGAAGCCTAAGCCCCAGAACATCATCGAAGAAATATTCCACCGCCGCCTCGGGGCGGAAAACAACAGAGAGAGAAAAGCTCTCCGGCAGGGAGAAATCTGCCGGGGAAATTCCTCCCCGGAGAGGGGAATCGTCGCCATCGTCACCGTCATCGCTCCGGGCATCATCAAGATCGTCATCGTCATGATCATCACCACCAGCACCATCACCCTCATCATCCACCTTCATCCCGCTGTAACATTTAGGGGTCTTTATCGTTGCCCTTCACCAGATCTCTCCCGGTGTGGATTACTTGTTAGTAGTTGATGCTTGTGAGATTTATCGGTGTGTTACAGTTTATGAAAATATTGTTATTATCCATTATATCACTTCTGATTATGATCCATATGATGTCTTGTGAGTAGTGCATTTAGTTGTTGAGGACATGGAAGAAGTCATGATGTTAGTAGTAGAATTATGGTGAAGTAATATCTAGTGGTTTGGTATTTAAGTTGTGGTGCTATTCTTCTAGTGGTGTCATGTGAACATCGACTACATGATACTTCACCTTTATGGGCCTAGGATGATGCATTGTGTATCTGGCTACTAATTTTGGGGTTGCCGGAGTGACAGAAACCTAAGCCCCTGTTAGGAAACCAATGCACGAGGGAGTGTAGGATCCTGGAGTTTTAAGGCTGTGGTTAGATTTATCTTAAGTACTTTCTTGTATTTGTGGATGCTTCCAAAGGGTATAATCACAAGTATGTATTAGTCTTAGTTGGGCGGTGCATTAGCATAGGTTCACCCACACAACACTTAACGAACCAATAAATATTAATCAACCTTAGTGAAGCGAAAGCACTTGACGAAATTCCCATGTGTCCTCGAGAACGTTTGGTAATCATAAGAAGAACAACCGGCTTGTCCTTTGCTCTCAAAAGAATTGGGCCACTCGCTGCAATTATATTTACTGTCTTTTATTACTCGCACTTTATTTATCTGCTATGTCAAAAACCACCAAAAAACCGTTTGCTAGTGTTTATAGTGAATTCTCTATCCAACCTGCTTGTCAACACCTTCTACTCCTCGTTGGGTTCGACACTCTTATTCATCGTAAGTACTACGATACACCCCCTATACATGTGGGTCATCACTGTGTTGCTCATAGTTGCTTCTTGCTATGTGACAAAGGAGATCCATGACCTCAAGGAGGTGGCCAAGAATGTGATGCCCGTGTCCTTGATGGCCTAGAAATTGGATGAGCGGGATCAGGCGCACACCGAGGCCACCCGAGACCTTTGCTGCCAAGCCGATCAGTCGGATGCGCACAAGGCGGAGGCGGAACGGCTGCCCACCAAGCTTAAGATCATGGTGGAGGGACATGCGACGGCCCTGGGCAACCAATAGGCTGCCTTACAGCTTCTGGAGGTCGAACTAGAGGTTACGCGGAAGGCCAAGGAGGAGGCGGTGAGCCGCCTTCAGGAGCAGCTCGACCTCATAAGCAGCGCCGCCATTGGTATGTGATCCTTCTTTCACCAGCTGGTTTGGCCGGCGATTTTGTCGCCCGACCCTTGTTTCCGGTTGCTTCATCGTGCTCGCGCACTTGATTTGGGCGTGACACCCGACTCTGGAGAGATGGCGGGCCGGGAGCACACCGTGGAATACCGGGTTGTTGCCCTTGGCGAGGAGGCCCAGGCTTTACGGGAAGCCGTCCATGTCGTGTTTACCACCACTTGGGATTTCGAGACACCATCGAAGGTCATGGCCGAGCTCGCGGTCCGCCTTCAGGAGTGTAACATCCCAAGTATGAAAAATAGCCATTAGAATGTTTGCTCTCTGTTATTTTATGTTTTGCATCATGGCATCATGTTCATTGCAATTGTTTTGCTTGTTTTCCTTTTGTTTTCGTCTGTTTTCATTTGTTTTCCAACTGTTTTCCCTTGTTTTCCTTTGTTTTCTATTTGAATTTCAAACCAAATTTTAAACCTGTTGTTTCATACTTGTGATGTTACAATTTCCAAAATGATATTTCAAATCAAAACAATCAATTGTTTCCATAAAAGTTGTGATTTCAAAAACTGTTGTTTTGTTTCTATCAAAAATTCATTTAATATCAAACCCTTTTCAAATTCAATTCTAATTTCTTCCAAACAGCAACCATGTTGAATTTATGAGAATTACAAACCAAATTCTAATCCTTTTTGTTTCCATTAAACCATAAGGTTCAAACCATTAAAATTATGGCTTTTAATAATTTAATTAATCCAAACTTAATTCAAATGGTATTTCAAATTCAAATCAAATCACCAAACAATACCCAATTTCAACTTATGAAAATCAACAAAATAACCCTAATCATTTGTTCTATTTAAACAATAGGGTTCACCCTATTTAAAATATTGTTTTCAATAATCAATTAATCACAAATTTCAATCAATTTCACTCCAAGTTCAAACAGCACCATAATTTGATTATTTTTGAAATTCAAAACTTGCATTTGGTTACTATTCCATTAAGGAGTTGACACAAATTTTTCTAAGATTTTTACTAACTCCAAACTCATCTATTTCTTCCTAATCCTATTTCTGCAAAAAAAAAGAAACAAAACAATTAATAAAGAGAAAAACGCTTACAGAAGGGGGGGGGGGGGAGCCCAGCCCAACTTACCTCCCTCAGCCCGGTACCTCTTCAGGTCTTCTCCTACCTCCTGTACGGCTCGAAATACGTGCTCCCACGTCGACATCGAGGAGCAGCAGACGACCATCAGCTCGCCCCCTCCCTATAAACTCCAGGACCTCGAACCCTAACCCTTCCCTAACCCTAGCTCCCTCCTCCTCTTTCTCCCCCGCCTCCATCTTCCCTCTGCTCTCTCTCCCTGCAACCTCCCCTGTTCTCTGTAACTGAACCCGAAGCTCCCCACCGAAAGTTTCCTCCTCCTCCTCCGTTGATCGCCGGCGATCCGGCCACTTTCCGGCCAGGGCAACGGCGGGAATGGAAACGCCGGGAACCCTCTTCCTTCTCGGCCCCTCGGCGCGGGCCGGGAGGCACCGCTGCGCCGCCGCCGTCCCCAACTCGCCACCGTCGCTCCCTGCTCCGCCCTGCAGCTGTCTCCATCGAGAGCCCTCAAGGTGAGCGCTCCGCCCCTCGATCTCCTCCTCTCCCTTCCGTCCGCACGCACTCACCCACGGCGCACACCCCACGGCAGCCGAGCCGCAGCACCCCGGCCACCGCGAGCACATCGCAGCAGCGATCGCTGTCCTCCGGCCTTCCGTCGACGTTCAGTTCACGTACGTGCAAGGTTCAGTTAAAAACAAAGTTCAGTTAAAATCGCGCACAGCCTGAACCATAACCCCCCGAACTTCCCCCTTCTGTCAACAACACGCATAGCACCCTACTGGTTGCTGTTCCTTGCGCGCAGCGAGGGGGGGGGGGGGTGAGTTCGAGTCCCCCTCCCGCACAATTAACCAAACTTTTTTATTTTATTTGTTTTGGTACAGCACTTCCCAGAAAATCACACACAGATCCCTGTATTTCTTTTCTAGTCCCTGTTTAATTTTTCCTAAGTCCCTAGAGGTAATAAAAATGGCAGATTTGCACCCTAATCTTGTAGAATGCATAACTAAATCATTTTAACTCCAAATTTAACTTTTTAAATATGTTTTCAATAACAAATAAAATGCTCTACCCAAATATAAAATTTGTTTACTGTTTTGAATATTTTAAATTGGTGCAAAATTTGAAAACTTGTTAAATTCACTTAAACTTGCAAAATTCATAACTTGGGCATAAAAATTCCAAATTCCACAAACTAAATATGTTTTCCAATCAACTTTTCATGTACTTTCCAAATATCAACTTTGTTTGCTGTTTTGAATAATTTAAATTGCTGAAAACAACTGTTTCTTAATTATTGCATTTAAAATTGCCAAAATAATAACTTGCTCATTTTAAATCCAATTTCAACAAATAAAATATGTTTTCCATGCTAAATTAAACCCTCTTTCCAAATATAAAATTTGTTTCATGTTTTGAATAATTAAAATTGGTTAAATAATTTAAACCTTGTTTAAATCATTTAAAATTGTTAAATTCATAACTTGGCCAAATTAAATTCTTTTGGGACATATAAAATATGTTTTCAAACCATAAAAGTATAAGCTTTTCAATTATGAATCTCACTTAATGTTTTGCACAAATAAAAATTCAAATAAGTTCATGTTTGAATTAAATTCATTTAATTCTTGCTTAAACTTGTTTAATTCATAAATAATTTATTTGAAATCCTTTTTCAACAAGTGAAACATGTATTCCACCTAAAATTGTGTGTTATTTCCAAATATGAACTTTGTTATCTGTTTTGAACAATTTAACTTGATGAAAACAACAAATGCTTGTGTGACACCTTTAAGGAACCAAAATTCCAAAACTTGATAAATGAATTTCCAAACTTGGTAAACCTTATTTCCAATTGATTCTATTGTTGTTATTTTGCTGTTTTCCTCATCCATGCATCATGCTAACTCACTTACACATGATGATTAGTTGTAGAACAATTAATTCAACCATAATTCATGGGCTTTCCATATGCAATCCCAATTGCATGTTGGTCCATTTAATCATGTTATGTTATCTTGTCAACTAGTTTATTTCTATGCATCAATTAAATGGTCATGGATCATCCCATGTTTGTGCACTATGCCATGATATTGATTGTTTATCTCTCTGCGTTGTTTGTTTGCTTCTTCCCGGATATACGACGACGTTGAGACCGACGATACTTACGACACCCCTTCTAAGGAATCTAGCTCAGTACCAGGCTGCTGAGTTTGCAGGCAAGTATTCACTCACATGAACCATCGTGTTCCTTTCAACATTGGTTACCGATACTTTCCGTTGTCTATTCTGCTAGCCCTATGAATAGTTGCTTCTGTTCGATCCTATCACATGATATCCTGAACCCTGATATTGCCTCACCTCCACACCTATAACCCCTTTGCTTGTTGCCCGTGTCTTACTAGCATGCTTAGGGTTGTTTTTTTGCTCGAGTCTGTTACCCGTTACTTTCTGTTACTATTTCTAGTATGTTCTGGGGATCGAGGTTAATCAATGAATCCTGCTAATGTTATTGTTAAATAAAAATTTGATGATAAGGCACCGGCAGGAGGCCCTGCGTGGTTTTGAGGCCTGCTAGTGTCGACCCTAATTAGGAAAAGGGTCTTGTCTACTGATCCATGATGAGCGCACTACCCGCATGTGGGAAGAGAGTATGGGCGCCCCCCCTCAATTTGATTCGATTCGCATCTCGTCCAAATCGCCTCATTTAGTTCGGGTGTTCCATTTGCCGCATGCATGTTTTTGTGAGCCCAGGCCAGGGTGGAAACTTTTGTAGTCGGCATTTAGGGAGACACGTTCTTAGAGAGCTATGAGGGTCCCCTTTTCTTCGTGGGGCTTGATTAGCCGTGCGCTCACTGCACGGGGTTCTTTGGGCTTGATGCGGAGAAGAGTTGAGTTGTGTTGAGTGCCCCGCTTGGTGGGAGGCATTCCATCTGGCGGGTTATTCTTACGTGTACGGCCAAATTGGTGCACCCCTGCAGGGATAAATCTTCTCGAGAAGCCGTGTTTTCCGCGGTTATGGACTACTTGGTGAAAGTACTGGCTAACAAGTACTCAGGACAACTTAAACCTAATGATTAACAACCTGACTAGCAATAGGCTTAATAACACACAATCTGAACCCTCACTAATCCAACTGTGTGAGTTATCCTCGGATTGCTTCTTTGGACAAGGGGCGAGATCCAGGATGGGTTTGTTTGAGGTTAGTTGACAGGTTGGTTACGATACGCTATCTTATCTCCTTTCTGCTAGCCGGAAGTTGTAGTATGTTCTGTAGTTGGTTAGAGCAGCCAGTTGCAGCATCTTTATATCCCCTTTCTTTCCGTTGAACCCAAAGCATCTGTGCTTGGTGTTGACGGGTTACACTTTGGTGAATTGTGAGTCTTGCTTGCCAGTACGTTTATGTACTGACCCCTTTGGGGCTGTGGTTTCCGCAGACTACGTTTCCGAGGATCCCCATGGTGGCTATTACGTGGAGTATGACGAGACTGCTGACGAGTAGATAGCGGACCCGGGCAGGATCCGAGACTTCGTGGATGGGCTCCGTCTTTCGTTTCCGGCCTCTTAGGCCTATTTGGACCTTGTCTGTACTCAGACATGTTGAATGCTTCCGCTGTGATGTAATGATGATATGTTGGGACATGTGTCCTCTGGATGATTGTATTTGCTATCTCTGCTCTAGTGAGAGCTATATGCAACTTATTTTCATCTTTTGTGTCGTAGAGATCTGTTGTGATATCACTTGTTCCAATGCCGTTGACGTACCATGTGTGTATGTTTTGAAGTACGTCAATGGAAGTATCTGGATTTCTATGGGATGGTTTGCGCAGACGATGAATAGTAAGATAATGGTTGTCACACGTTTACGTGTTGGCCTGCTCATATTGAGATGCGGGTGCCGGTATGCCCCGTAAGCCATTTATCTACTGTTTAACGGACCGTGAGTATCCCCTAGAAGTCCGGGTGCGACAAGGAGGTGCTTGACACCGTCGACCGCCTGAGGAAGATAGCCGCACGTTCCAGCGCCGAGATGGCCGTGACCATGATCATGTCTTGGTTCAACCAGGGCTTTGATAAGGCGGGCATTGAGCCTATGTCCAGCGGCTTTCGGCAGGGGACAGGCTTCATCGATCTTCAGGCTCACCTGGGCGTTCGTGAGGCCACGAGCTAGATGGGTGGCTACGCGGATATCGACGCCTTCTTCCCGGAGGAACCGGAGGCTGAAGCAGGCGGCACGGGGGAACAAGAGGCTGAGGATGCTGAGGAGCCAGTTGTCGTGGTCCCTCCTTCCCATGACTGTCGTGGCGGCCGATTAGGCGGTAGGTGTGGACACGCCTGGCGCGGAGTGAGTCCCCGGGATGCCAGGCGTGTTTGTATGTTGTTGGTGAAGACCTTGACTTATATCACTTGACTCCGGGATGTCGGACGTAAGTGTAGTGCACCTGGATTTTTGTTTGGTTTGTGCTAAAATGGCCCCGAGCGGGCCTTTATCTTTCTCATTGCTGCTTTGTTTGCCATCTTTTTTCTGATTACCTGGTGGCACCGTTCTAGCATACCCACCGGTGTAACCCCCGAGATTGGGGCCGGATCCCGTCGGGAGGCGAGCCGAATCTTTTACTGTCTTGGCAAAAAGTTGGCCGACTGCCTGTAGCAGCCGACTAGCTGTCAGGCGACAACACTAAGGAATCTCGTTAAATCATTAGTACATAAAAAAAATTTGGGCATTTTTATTTGGCCATTTTTACTTAGTTAGGCGGTAGCTTTCTTTAGTCTGCCTGGCTAGGTTTGCGTGTTTGCCGCTTGCCATCTATCCCTTACTCTTGCCAACGTGTCAGCCGGGTTGGGGTCTGCAATCGGAACCTAAGAGAGGACCATGTCTCGACCCCCGACCCAGATTTATACATACTGTTATGCGCTCCTAGTCATGGACCCACAATGGATTTGGGCTTACCAACCTCGGCCGCAACAAACAATGGCATGTAGACCGGATTCATCGGCATGCAGGCCGGATAACATCGCTACTACTACTTCTTGTGTCCATGATAGTCATAACCAACTATGCATATCAAAACGTCCACGAGTTGTATGAAACTAAAGGAACGGGACCAAAGCTATACAAAGATGCTATATGTCCAGGAAGTGCAACAACAATCGAGGGTTACTGGGGTTACCAAGCCTAGACCGAGTAAACAATGGCATGCGCGCCCAAAAATGGATCATTGGCCCTACAGCCCCTCGATTGCACCAACAATGCAGGCATAGCTAGAACTGTATAACGATGAGCTCGAAACTAACAACCGATCAAAACAACACTGTAGACATGAAGGTGTAAAAAGAAAGTATTACTAGAGTAACAAACCGAGGTCACATGACCCAACATTACATCAGACAACGGAAGGCAAAATATATTGCTAATCAACAAGATACCAAAGGCCTAAGAGGTCGCAACATAAGGCGACATCCCAGCCCATAGATTCCAAGCTGCTACCTGGGAACACCAAACTACTCGTCGATGTCCACGGTGGAATCACCGTCACTGTGAGAACTTCACCTGGACCAAAATTTAAGCAAACCTTTGTACGGGAGGTACTCAACAAGACTTAGTTAATCTATTATATATCTGTTGTTTCAGAAAAGGGTTTTATGAAGGTTAGTTTGCGTAAAGCAATATTTTTTTTCCAAATCGAGGAAGAGAAGAACGTCTCAAGGAGTTTTTTAAAACAGAGGAGAAATCAACTCAACTACTGAAATCATCATCTTTGAATCTACCAACATCATTTCCAGCACCTTGTGCTTCAAAGATCACCATCCCAAGTTATTCCGGTACCTCATGCTAGAAGGTAACCCCTCTCGACATCTTCGAGAAGCATCCTTCATTCGTTATCAACAAGTTTTAGCCATTATGTTCAAGATATCTATGATCACAGAATCTGTCGCCAAGTCGTCTTTAACCGCAGACATGGATTTTCGAAAAGATTCAACCCTGGAGGGGTGTAAAACTTTACCCACAAGTACCATCCGACTCTTAGTGCCAAGCTATTGGCACACTTCCGAAGATATGCCGGTAAAGGGTTGTTGATTACCAGCCTTTACCTTGTCAAACCATATCCATGAGTCAACCCAAACAGGGCCACCCCGTCAACAGGGAGTCGGCCACCTCCTGACTACACCTGTTCTGTGAGTCGAGATCAAGATCCATGTATGTACATCACTTGTCCCGGTCACGCCCTAAGTTTTCTCCAAAACATTTTCCGACTCACACTCAGATGGAAAGCTCAAACTACGTGTCTCGTGGATAAGGTTAAACAAGTTAGTTAGTCGGGTGGGGTTCATCGGCCCACATGCGGATGTACGCTCAGTCTTGGCTCAAAGGCGATAACTCGCTCCTAGGGGCATGAACAAGACAAAAAACCACCACCACAGTGACCTCAACATCCATGCCTTATTAGTCACATAAATTAATTCCACATCATATCATAATAACCTGACATACTAGATTCACGTGTTTGACCAGATTCAGCAACCGGATAGATCGGATCATAGCAACTAAGAAGGGATAAGCAAAGAAGATATGGATCTCGCGATGCGTACAAGCAAACCTATGGCGGCTAGGAGCTGCGGATCAAGATATGTAGGCTATGCAGTATATAGGAGAACTCTATCTACTGATATCAAATAGTTTGGAACCGAATGCAAATTACGAGAATCAAAAGTCGTTGGAAAACATATATGAGCAGATAAGAGGTTATGCCTTCCTTTCTTAAAAGAAAACCAGCAGATATGTCTTCTGGAATAAGTGCTTGCCTTGTTGATTAATATCAAGTATTCGTCATTGGAATTGCTGGCCTTTACTTCGGAGTCACGTTCTACAAATAAGAAGCAAATGCCTCAAAAGGAACAACAATCAACACATGGCATAATGAAATGCGCAATATGTATGCATGACAAGTTAATGCATTGAAGTAGAGCCCTAAACATGTTCGCGAAGTTACTAGGTTTCGTATGAGATTTATGCATGTTTATAGAAATTATCCCCGAAACTGACCTTAGAGGACACTTCGGGCAATTCTGAAAATGTGTCAAAGTTAAAGTGTTTAGATGGGTTTGACAACATCATAAATGTATTACATTTTTCTTTGCGAGCATTTTTGTATATAACTTGTATTTTTCTGAATTTATTGAATTATTCATTATTTTCTCAATTTTAAGAATTAATTCAAATTCAAATAATGCACATTTTATGAACATTTTGTTTGGAAAAGTTAGAAATATTTAGATTTTAATTTTCTAAACAATTTGATATATTATTTATATTTTTCTGATTTACCAAATAAAACATATTGATTTTACAATATTTATTCTTTTCCTTGAATTTAAATAGGAGAGGGCCCCACGTGTCAGATATTTTTGTTTTTCTGAACATATTACAAATTAATAAAACCCTGACAGGGCTGACCCACGATGATGTCGCCATGACGTCACCATGATGCCAGCACCTACCGGAGAGGCTCAGGCTCACTCGCCGGCGACGATCCCGCGGGAGTTGGGCGAAATGGAGGGCACTAGAGGGGAGAGGGGATCGAGGCCGACCCGAGAGTGGCGGTGCCGCTACGGTATGGTCGTCGGACGATCGCCGACGTCCGTGTCCTACGACGGCGGCGGCGGTCCGTGATGACGGGACGAATTCGACCGTGGGAAAAACATTGGAAGGCATAGGGACGAGCTGAGCTCACAAGGATCATAGACGAGGGGATGACAAGGCAGGAGGTGGCCGGAATCGAGTGCAACATGGAGAAAACTACGACTGCCGAAGATGAGGGAGACTGCGTGATTCCGTTGGTACAGGGTTTCCTGGCTCACCAGAATTGTCGGGGAAGTAGAGGAGATGACAATGAACATGATGGTGGTCTTGGTTTGGTTCGGGGCGGCCTGCAGTGATGGCGGTGAGCGGCTCGTCGGAGCTAGGTTTTATGGCTCCTGCACGGGACAGAGAGAGGAGAGAGGAAGGGAGGGGGCGTCTGCGAGGAGGAATCGATCTGGAAGCCTCCTCGGCTTCTTATCCGCCGCGAGGACGTCGAGCAGTGTCGGATATATACCAAATAGGGGTATATCGGATGGTAGTCTAAAGTGCCGGATTGCCCGGGTGGCCCGAATGGTAGTGGGCTACGGTCCATTGGGCGGCCCAGTAAGCTGACGCACAGAAGCCGGATTCTAGAAGAACCCGGATCACGGCCCACGTGATCTGGCTTGGAGTAGAAGGCGGATTCCTTACTTTCCAAGTTAACAGTCGTCGTAGTCTTCTAGGTTTCCTACTCTGTATGCCCTAACCCGACTGTTATATAAAGCCGGACGGGAGATATGATAGAAAAAAGAAGCTAGAGCTAACTCGCCGAGTGGTTGATCCTCGTCGAATAGCTAACAGAACCTCACGCTGTACTTTGTATACACAGGCTTTGGACCTGAATAGTGAGTTTGCAGGAGTAGGAACGCCGTGTTACTACGACGTACCGAACCTGGGTAAAACCTGTGTTTTCGTCCTTAGCGCAACCACGTTCCCCCACGTCTCTACCCGTAGTCTCATGGCACCCCCGACTATGAATTCTACTACGATGTATCGACAGTTGGCGCCCACCATGGGGCAAAGGGCGTCAGGCGTTAAGTTTCGATCTGGGATACTCGGCGGAATCGACGGTTCCATAACTGTCGGAAGCTTGGAGTTCGACGACGATGTTGGACGCTTCCTCGACAATGGATCTTACATACCTGCGCAAAATCATTTGGTAAGTGCCTGCGTGTTACCGATTGGATCTGCAAATATCTTTATCGGACTAACTTCAGAGGCCATGGGGCTTTGCGGTGGAAGCAAATTTTTCCCACCCGCCCTATACCCAGTCGAAGATGACTACGATACCGGGTTTTGTTCAGATCGCCGACAAAAAAGTGATTCCACTTTATCGGTGTGGTGCAATCCGAGGTCGCCGAAAACACGGATGAAAGTAATCCCGTGCAAGAGGCAGAAAATAGCAGACCCACTACAGAGGTGGAAGATCCGACATCCGCCATCAAAGCGATGAACTCGGAAGCTGACTCTGTGCTAGCCTCCATTGAGGCGAGATTAGAGTCAGAAACCGGATCAAGTGACTTTGATTACGAAGACGAAGTCGAGGATGCCTTCGAAAGAAAGGTTAAATCTTTTCAGGAAGGATTCCATGAAGTACTAATGGCGAAACCGGCTGAAAACACGGACGCCGGCAGTCAGGGAAGCCCTAGAACTCCTCCGCCAGAGGAAGAGAGAGAATACGGAGAAACCTCTCCAATATTTCCCAATGTTAAAGAACTGACAGAGGATGAACCTGTCAAAAAACCTCCCTCTTCCAAGAAAAAGCACAAGGCCGCTAAAAAAATCCAATACAAACTCCGGAAGAAGAAGTCGGCTGGTCCAGCTGATGAAAGCCCGGAAGTAGGAGATGCAAGCGGAATAAAACCTGCGAAGAAAAAAACCAAAGAAATCCTTGTTATGCCAATGACAGAGCAAGAAGAACAGGAATTGCTACAAACACCAGTGGGATTGCAAGAACCCCCTGAAGTGCTAGAAGCCAGGAGACAAGCTCTCCAAAGGCAACAACAACATCTATTCAGAACTCGTGAACACCTCCAAAAAACCCAGGATGACATCAAGCTCATGAAGGAATAAATCGAGGAGTACGAGAAAAAGAATAGATCTGCCATTAAACCTACAAGGTTACCCGGAATTGTAAGACCGGAAGTACTGCCGCCAAAAGAAAGGTTTCACAACCCATTTTGGCAAAAGCAGGTAAACGGCAAAGATGCCAGAGGCGAACCAATATACAAAACCGCAGTAGAAAACGCGGAAGCAGCGTTCGCCATCCTCAACAACGATATGTACTCCAACGGCGAAAAATTTCAAGGGGTGTATGCTTTCCTCGGAAAATCATTGCAACAGCAACAACGGGGGCAAGAGCGATCAGGGAAGTTGCATGACGACTCCGCCCTATGCAAAACAGCTACTTGCGCCGCTGGAGCACCTGGACCGGAGGAGCCTAGGGATTCAAACAACTCAAAAGAAAGGAAAACGGATACGAGAAAAGACAAGAAAAATCCTGATAACAAGGATGATGCATCTAGAACCGGATCCCATCTCCCGAAAGGTGGACTTAGCCCCCACGATCGGGAAGAAAAACACCGGAATGACGGCAAAGCTATGCCACCTCTGAGACACCTAGCTGAAAAAGCTGGAAGACAGGGTATACCTTACAGGCGTGAGAGATCTCGGACACCCCCCAGGGATAAGGAAAGGTACAGGAGTAGAACTCCACCTCATCCAAAGGGGCGTGATATCGGAAGAAATAGAGATGATCCCGGAAAAGCGCGTCAGCGCAACAATGGGAAAGAAAGGAGTAGATCCCCTTCTGTGCATTCAGCCGGCAGGTACTCCACACACATGGATAGGGCGAAAAGAGACGATCTATACTTTGGACCTAAGTGCTTCACAGATAGAATCCGAAAGATAACCCTGCATTCTGGTTTTGCCAAAGTTGGTCCAACATACCAAAAATACACCGGTAGTACAAACTCGGATACCTGGCTCTCAGACTATTATACAGCCGTCCAGATTAACAATGGGACAAACCTGGAAGCTGTAAAGTTTCTTCCCCTAATGTTACTGGATGGAGCCAGAGATTGGATTAACGGATTACCTTCCAGAACTGTCGACAGCTGGGATGATATGGCTCGAGTATTTACTCAGCATTTCCGGGGAACTTACAAACACCCGAATAGCATCAACCAGCTAAACTGTTGCACCCAATTTGAGGACGAACCATACGTGTATTTCATCTCAAGATGGACTGCAATGAAGAATAGCTGCTCTGGAGTAACTGACGTACAAGCAATGCATGTTTTCGTCAATGGCCTAAAACTCGGACTTGTACCGTTCATGGTTGGTTCCAAACAGCACAAAGATCTCGGATCTATGCTTACAACCGCCAATGAACACGCTGCAGCCAAAGACGACATCAGAGCTAGATGAGGCAATATCGATACACTGATACAGGCCAAAAAGAATCCTCGCCCTGAGAAAAAAGGAACTCCAGACGCAACACAAAAGCCCAAAGAAGTTAACATAGCCTTTGAAAGTGAAAAAGGGAATAGGTGGAAAGGACGCAGTTCAGAACCAATCAATTACACCAAGGAAGAATGGGAAAAGATTAAGTCGGAACCTTGCGTCCACCATTCGCAATTCGGGAAACCCACCCACACTAACGCACAATGCCGGCTGAACAAGCATATGAAAGGCAGTGCAGGATCCGGAAACAAGGGGAAAAATTCCAAAAGGAAGTTTTCCAAGCAAAAGCCAGAAGCTGATAAAGAGGACAGTGAATCGGACACTGACGAAAAAATCCAGGAACAACAGCGAAAAGGCGAGCCCAAGTTTCCGAGGGTTTATGGAGAGTGTGCCCTAACTTTCCTGGCAACTCCATCAGCAAAGGTGGCAAAAAGAACGCTTCGAGAAATAAACGCGGTTGTTCCGGCAACCCCGAAATTCTTGAAGTATTCAAACACACCAATCACCTGGGATCAGTCTGATCATCCCGGGAATATCCCTGAACCCGGCACGCAAGCTCTTGTTGTAAGCCCTATTGTCCAAAACACTAGGCTAAAAAGAGTGCTGATGGATGGAGGATCCATCATTAACATAATGTACCTGGATACACTGAGGCATCTGAAAATCTCTGAGACCCAGCTCAACCACAACAACATACGTTTTCACGGCATTGTTCCTGGCAGGCAAGCACGATCCCTAGGAGAAATTTCCCTAGATGTCACTTTCGGAGAAAAAGATTACTTCCGTCAGGAAAAAGTATCCTTCGAAGTGGTGCCGTTCGAAAGCGTGTATCACGCAATACTCGGACGTCCAGCTTTCGCCAAATTCATGGCAAGATCATGTTATATCTATAACAAGCTGAAGATGCCAGGGACAAAAGGAGGAGTAATCACCATATCTAGAGACTTCAAGCTGGCAAACAAGCTAGAAAAAGAAAACGCCCTTTGCGCTGAGAAAATCATAGCAAAGGAAGAGTTGAAGGAGCTGGCCAAAGAGGTATCGCTGACAGAAATGCCGGCAGGAAAAGAAACCCGGAAGCCAGCAGATAGCTTCAAGGCCTCCGAGAACACAAGACAGGTAATTCTAGATCCCAAAGATCCGACAAAATTTGTCGTAGTGGGAACTGGGATGACCGACAAATAGGAAAGCGAGCTCATCGAGTTCCTCCGTGAGAACTGGGATATATTTGCCTGGTGTCCAGCTGACATGCCAGGCGTACCCAGGGAACTTGCTGAGCATCAACTTAAGGTGATCCCAGGCTCTAAACCCGTCAAACAAGGTCTCCGTCGATTTGACGGAAGAAGACGGAAGGCTATCGGAAAGGAAATTATCCGGCTTTTAGCAGCAGACTTTATCCAGGAAGTTATACACACCGAATGGTCTGCAAATCCGGTATTAGTACCGAAGAAAGATACTACTGCCCTTAGGATGTGTATAGATTACACCGGCTTAAACAAACTGTGTCCAAAAGATAGGTTCACGTTACCGCGAATTGATCAAATAATAGATGCCACTGCAGGCTCTGAGCTTTTATGCTTTTTGGATGCATATTCCGGGTACCATCAAATACGCATGAAAAAGGAAGATCAAATTAAGACTTCTTTTATAACCCCTTATGGGACGTACTATTACATAACCATGCCATTTGGCCTGAAGAACGCAGGTGCAACCTATTAGCGTTGCATGCAACGTTGTTTGCATAGTCAGATTGGCAAAAATGTCCACATTTACGTGGACGACATTGCTGTCGTAACCAAGGAAAAAGATACTCTCCTTGAGGATTTACGAGAAACCTTCGAAAATTTGCGCACTTACAAGATGAAGTTAAATCCATCAAAGTGCGTATTCGGGGTTCCCTCAGGAAAACTTCTGGGTTTCATCGTTTCTCATAGAGGAATAGAAGTAAACCCAGAAAAGATCAAAGCAATCTTAAACATCTCCAAACCTACGTGTGTAAAAGATGTCCAAAGATTGACGGGTTCCGCTGCAGCCGTCAGCAGATTTATTAGTCGGCTGGGGGATAAAGCCTTACCACTCTACAAGTTGCTGAAAAAATCCGACAAATTTGAGTGGACAGAAGAGGCAGATGCAGCGTTAACTCAGTTAAAGGAAACTTTGATGAAAGCTTCGATTTTGGCATCCCCAAAAGACGAAGAACCTATGTTATTGTACCTTACGGCTACAAACCAGGTTATCAGTGCAGTAATTGTTGTGGAACGGAAGAAAGAAGAACAGAGCATACCAGACCAGCATCCGGTATATTATATAAGCGAAGTTTTCTCCGAGTCCAAACAAAGGTATCCACATTATCAAAAACTAGCATATGGCATATTTTTCGCATCCAGAAAACTTCGCCATTACTTCCAAGGACATTCCATAACAGTGGTATGTAAAGCACCACTAGGGGATATAATAAACAATGTGGAGGCGACTGGCCGAGTAGCCAAATGGGGCATCGAGCTAGCAGCCTTCGACATTAAGTATCAGCCCAGGACGGCAATAAAATCCCAGGTTTTGGCAGATTTTATCGCCGACTGGACAGAAGCAATGGAGAAAAAACCAATGCCGGAGTCCGAGTACTGGATCATGCACTTTGACAGATCGAAGATGAAGGAGGGCGCTGGAGCTGGTGTAGTTTTAAAATCCCCTAAGGGAGATACAATGGAGTATGTATTACAAATACACTTCAATGCCAGCAACAACGTGGCAGAATACGAAGCTCTGCTTCATGGCTTGCATATTGCAAAAGAAATAGGTGTCAAGCGCATCTTGTGCTACAGCGACACAGATTTGGTACATCATCAGCTCAACCAAACTTGGGACGCAAAAAGCCTTATAATGGCCGAATACCGGAGAACGATGGACGAGTTCGCCATTTGTTTCTTCGGATTCGAAGTGCTCCATGTTAAATGGGAAGAAAATTGGAACGCGGATGCGTTAGCCCGCATGGGATCGGAAAGGGTAAAAATCCTACCACCAGGTGTTTTCGTCCAACATTTGTACGAACCATCGAAAAAAGGTGGAGATGTTGTTTATCCTCTGGCTTCCGAGTCAATTGAAGTTATACTCGTTAACCCGGATTGGACAATCCCATATATAAACTTCTTAGTTAATCAGAAGTACCCGGAAGGAGCAGACGAAGTCTTGCAAAGACAGATCCAGCGTCGATGCAAAGGATACACAGTAATCAACAACTGCCTGTATAAACGCAGTACTTCCGGAATTTTTCTGCGATGTATTTCACCAGAAGAAGGACGAGAAATCCTGCAAGAAATCCATGCCGGGGATTGCGGACATCATGCTCAATCAAAAAGCATAGTCAAAAAAGCATTCTGTGCCGGGTTTTTCTGGCTAACAGCCAAGACAGACGCTAAGCACATAGTAAATACATGTGCAGGATGTCAGTATTACGCCAAGCAGACTAATATGCCAGTCCAAGCACTCAAAACTATCCCCATTACATGGCCCTTTGCGGTCTGGGGGCTAGATATGATGGGACCATTCAAAACTGCACGAGGCGGACTCACACATCTACTTGTAGATGTGGACAAATATACCAAGTGGGTGGAGGCTAAACCCATCAAAAAGCTTGACGGTGTAACTGCCAGAAATTTCATCATTGACGTAGTCATGAGATACGGTGTTCCACACAGCATAATAACCGACAACGGGACAAATTTCTCCATTGGAGAGTTGGCAAAATATTGCCGACAAACGGGAATTCGCCTAGATCTCGCATCTGTGGCACACCCGCAATCCAATGGACAGGTTGAAAGAATGAATAGCCCAATCCTGCAAGGAATACGTCCAAGACTTGAATCTCCTCTTCATAGAGCAGCTGGAGCATGGGTAGAAGAGCTACCTTCCATGCTTTGGAGTATTCGAACAACACCAAACATGTCAACTGGGCAAACCCCGTTTTTCCTAGTTTATGGTGCGGAAGCAATCCTTCCAACGGACATGATCCATGATAGCCCAAGAGTGCAGGATTTCGACGACTCGGACGCCGAAAAAGCACGACAGGATGCAGTCGATCTCTTAGAAGAGGAGCGAGAACTTGTGCTTCAATGATCCGACATCTACCAGCAAGGTTTACGACGTTATCATAGTCAGAAAATCACGCATCGTTCTTTTAAAGAAGGTGACCTAGTGCTAAGATTGGTGCAGCAGAGAAAGCACAAACTGGCCCCAGTATGGGAAGGACCATTTGTCATCAGTAAAGCCATGAAGAATGGATCATATTATCTTGTCGATATTCGCGATACGGAAGATGATCCCGAGAAACCGAATCGCAAAAGAAAGAGAAAGATAGATGATGAACTAGGAGAGACAAAAAGGCCCTAAAGTATCTAGCAGTTACGTCCCTTCTATACTTAGTTCAATTTCTATGTAAACATCTTTGAGATCATGAAATAAAGTTGTCAGAATTCTTATATCCATGTTTTTACAAGATTTATTATAGTACAAAACATGATTCCACCTCATCTATTTCCCAATGATCTTACAAAATACTCAATGTTAACCCGAATTGTGCCTGCGTGCTCGGTGTTTAAAAACTGAATGATTTTCAGCCTATTAAAGGCTAAAGGAAACTCGGATTGTGCCTGCGTGCCCGAGTTTCATTCAAAAAAAAATCCTTACTATTCTCTAAGCATTATCTGATTGTTTATGTTTTGGGTCACTAGAGCTAGTTAGTAAAAATGCCCTTAGTATGATCCATGTTTCCGAGTTCAAACTGATTGGTTTTACCCAGTAGCTCGGCATGAAGATTCATAGTACTATTAAGCCATTTCAAACACTAAGGAAAGTTAAAGCACATAAGCCAGAGAACTTAGAAGATAAAGGAATATCGAACCCGAAAAACTTGCAAAGAATTTCATAATTAACTGGAAAAGGCGGAGTACTTGTTTATACAAAAGAATAGAAGCATTACAATATAAGTTTACATTGTAAAGTACAGTAATGCTCCTATTTTCTAATTCCACCATCCAGGTTAAGAAGAATCCTTCAGGCATCTGAGTCTTCATCGATGCTATCGTTCTCGGGGGCTTCGGGAATCGCTTCTTCCGGGTAGGTGATGGAGATGTTCACCATGGAGGCGATCTTGGTGGCGTGACCCTTGATCTTGTCGAAGATGGTGGTCCGCTGGGTCTCCGAGTATCCAAGGGGGATATCGGACGCCACGCGCCAAGATTTGGCACTAGGGTAATGCATTCGCATAAGGCCTAAGGCCATGCGTGCACCACCCCGTGCTGCGGAGCGCAAGGTGGACTCCTTGGATTCCGCCACCTCCAAGATAGCTTCCGGAAGTTTTTCAACTTCCGAGAATTCCCCAGTTCTTGAGGGAAGGAACTTGTTGACCAGCTGCATGCCTGCAGCCTAGATCGCAGTCCATACCTTCCCAAAAGCTCAGATTTTCTCAATCCGAGTGAGATCTGGGTTATCTCCTATTTTTTCAGACAAACAACCAAAAGGTTAGCGAAAAAGCAGAGAAGGAAATCAAGACATGGAAAAACCGGTAAATGTTGACAACTTACCGAGAATCTTGTCCATCTCGGAGCCTTCCTCAAGGCGCAGGGTTAAGGCATTCTCCAAGTCCTGGATAGTGGCCTTGTCCTTCTCTGCCTGCTGAGAGGCCTTGGACTGAGCAATCCCAAGGGCCATGTTGCTGGCCTCCAGATCCTTTCAAACTTTCATAAGATCCTTATGAAGGTCCAAATTCTCCTGGCGGAGAATCGCGGCATTGCCGGCATGTTCAGCTATTTCCTTGGCCTTAGCCATAGCAGCTGGAAAGCAAGGAACAAAATTCCGAGTTTAGAAAAACTTGGGAAAATACTTAGACAAAAAACTGGATAAAAAACTTCAGAGAATCAAAATATACCTGTTGTTTCCGACAGCTGTAGCTGAGATGATGCCAGCTCTGCTTCCTAAACATCAATAATAGATAGAAGGGTTTTCACCTCTTCATTTTTGATGTTAAGCTTGTTAAAAATTTCCAAGTTTATTTTATCAGCAGTATGCTGAAACGCGGAAATGAAAGTAAGACGCTTAAGTTAGAACAAGCGCTATGAGAAGCATTAAGTGGATAGCATGCTTTCGACTTATTGCTTGGGGGCTAGAGATATTACCTGGCTCATTTCCTGCAAATTTGACAGGGTTTCGTTGAATTCCTTTACATATTCAGAAAAAAGGATTCCAACATGATGAAGGCCGTCTTGCACGACCTGGCGAGGTGAAAAGACGAAGTCATTTCGAACAATTAGCCCGCCTTGCGGCCAAGGACGGATTAGAGGGGCAGGAGCGAAGAATTTTGTAGCTTCTGGACGAATATATCCGAGTTCATCGAACGGTTCTTCCTTTACCTGGAAATTCCTGTCAAAAGTGGGAATAGGTTCGTCCTCCCCAGATGCTCGAAGATTTCTACCCATCTCTGGTCCCTTCCTTTCCCTCGCATCCATGTTAGATGCAATAGGCTGGCTGGATTGCTGAAATTCTGCGCCCGGATTTGTGGTTTTCTCTTCCCTGCTAAATACAGCTAAAGGGGGAGAAACTGCAGCGGAAGATGGTTCTCCTTTGCTAGCAGCAGCCTTATGTTTCTTCAATTTCTTTGTCTTTAGAGGAGCTGGAGCAAGGCTGAAAGGGAAACATCCGAGAAATAAATATCTCAAATAACCGGAAGGGAATGATAAGTAAAAAGCTCCAGCAAAATACCCGGATACGGCGATGGGAATTCCGTCAAGGTTTATCACTTCTTCGAAGGTCACTTGCCTCTTGCGTTTCCGGCTGCCATAAAAGCCGGCATGTAGTTCATCGAGCTCGGCGTCGGATGCAAGATCGTTTCCTTTAAGATCGTCGAACTATGGAGATGGCAAAAGACTCGACTAAGCCAGGAAAAGGAGATAATCCGAGAGAAACCCAAAAGCAAGGAAAATATAAATACCTTAGGGACTGGGTTTTCCTCGTGATACATTTCCAAACTTTCTGTGTATTGGTCGCGAGTAGCGACCAGTTGATTGACTCGTTTCTTGAAATCTCTTTGGAGTAGGATTTATCCGTCCCTCTCATGCTATCTTCAGGCCCTTCATACTCACAAAGGAGTCGGGAACAAAAAGAGAGAGGTTGAATACGGCGTCCGAACCAGCACAAAACAGTGTCTGTTCCAGTTAAGGGAGGCTGAGAAGAAGTAAGTTTGGAGATACATCGTTTTATCTTCATTAAGTCTTCCGGCAAAGTTTGCACCGCTTCGACTGCCCAACTCTCCTGAGGAACGGCGGCGGAGTTGACAAATGGAGGAACCCCGTTTTCTTTCCCGGGAAACGGGATGTCATGATGGTAAAAGAAAGAACCCGTCCAAAGCTTGACGGATTCCGATGTTTTTATCTTTGGGTACCAATATTCCCTGAATCTCCGAAGAGTGAAAGATATAGTCCCGCAGATCGAAAGAATGCCCTCTGTAGGGTTACGTTTCACTCCAAAGCAATATTGCCAAAAATCTAGTCTGGGAGCTATTCCTAAGTACCCTTCGAAAAGGGCTTGGAAACCGGCTAGGTAGAGAATGGAGTTTGGTGGAGGATTATGTGGCTGAATGCCGTAATGGTTAAGGACTTCCAAGAAAAAGGCGGAAGGTGGCAAACCCATACCTCTCGCAATATGAGAAGTAAGGAGGACGTGTTCCCCGTATTTTGGCTTGGGCTCGGATTCGTCTTCCGGGCTCCGCCATTTATCTTTAACCAAAAGCCCCTCCTTCTCCATTTCGGAAGGAGGGATGGCAGAATGCTGCTCGGACTCCAATTGCCGGCAGATTTCGCCTCTTCTTTGGCTCCGGCGGCGGCGGACGCTGCGGCCGCGAGCTCGTCTCCGACGAGCGTGATTTTCTCCTCCACCGTCTCGGGAGCGAACGGTGGAGTGGGCGCGGATGAATATCCCGCAAGATCCGCGGAGGCGAGAGAGGTTTCCTCGCCCTCCGTGCTGCCCGTAGCCTTCGCCAGCTCGTCGCCGGAGACCCGCGCTGGAGAATCCATTTGCGGGTCCATTGTAGCGATTATGTCGTCGATATCTTTCGCGACGGTGCGGGCCGGGGAGGACGACGGTGATGCCATCTAGTAGCGGCGATTCGGTCGTTCCGGTGAGGTCTTGGACGCGATGGTGCACTCGGGAGCTGCTTTGCTGTGAGCTTGGGTGCTGGGAAATGGCGTGCGAAGTGAGAGCGGAAGATTTTCACGGTGGACGAAGACGGCTATTTATAGCCGGAATTCCGTCACGATGCGTGCTAACGGCTCTTTTGACCGTTGGATGTCCAACGCGTGTCACTCGCCGGAAAGTCCGGGAAATGAAACGACAGGATGATTATTGCTATCTCCTTGTTTTCCGCGAGAATCTGTCAGAGATATGTTTCTGGGTTTCCCACCTGTAACCCAAACGTCCCTTACGTCAGCAAGTTTTAAGCGCTGACGTAGGAAGTTCCTTCTCCACGAAGGATCGTACGAGAAAAGCCGGATTTTCTGGATTCCGAGTTTTACATTACAACATCCTTTAAGGAGAAAAAGAAGAATCAAGACTGCAAGCCGATATTTCTCGGAAAAGATGCATTTGGCGAAAGACGGCGAAAACGGAGTCTCGATCCTTCTTGGGGGCTACTGTCGGATATATACTGAATAGGGGTATATCAGATGGTAGTCTAAAGTGTCGGATTACCCGGGTGGCCCAAATGGTAGTGGGCTACGGTCCATTGGGCGGCCCAGTAAGCTGACGCACAGAAGCCAGATTCTAGAAGGACCCGGATCACGGCCCACGTGATCTGGCTTAGAGTAGAAGGCGGATTCCTTACTTTCCAAGCTAATAGTTATCGTAGTCTTCTAGGTTTCCTACTCTGTATGCCCTAACCCGGCTATTATATAAAGCCGGACGGGAGATATGATAGATAGACAAGAAACTACTAGCTAACTCGCCGAGAGGTTGATCCTCGTCGAATAGCTAACAGAATCTCACGCTGTACTTTGTATACACAGGCTTTAGACCTGAATAGTGAGTTTGCAGGAGTAGGAACGCCGTGTTACTACGACGTACCGAACCTGGGTAAAACCTGTGTTTTCGTCCTTAGCGCAACCACGTTCCCCCACGTCTCTACCCGTAGTCTCATGGCACCCCCGTCTATGAATTCTACTACGATGTCTCGACAGGAGTAGAGACCACAACCTTCTCAACTTGAGGGCCTTTGCCCTTGAGCCTTGCAAGCTCATCCTTCACCCTAGTATTTTCCTCAATAATATTTGCATGATCACAAGAAGAAGTAGAGGTGCTAGGGTTGTTAAGTTGATTAAGTTGAGTTTGAAGTTGTTCATGCAACTCTTTGAGGGAAGAATGTTGAATCTCCAAAGCTTTGTGAGCCTCGGTTAGTTTTTCAAACTCCTCGGTTAGTTTACCATGACCAACCCCAAACTCAACCTTATCCTTTTTAGCCCTTTTATATTTAGCAATTGCAAGATCACGTTCCTTAGTCATATTAGAAACAAGTTCATTCTGAGTTTCTTCAATAGATTCAAGTTCCTCCCCAAGATAAACTCTACCATCATGCTCTTCCTCAAGGGTCACAGTGAGGGATGCAATTTCATACGCATCCCTTCTTTCAACCTCACATTTCTTCTCAAGAGCTTCTTGGGCATCTCCCAATTGGCTCATGAGATGTTCAAAGTACTTCTTGGTCTCCCCATGCATGTTAGACATAAAATGTTCCAAGGAGAGCATTTAATCTTCTACTCTAAGACTAGCAAGATTTTCTAGTTCACTTGGGGACTTAGAGTTGGGATAAGTTGATACCTCCGAGGCCTTAGCCGTGAAGCACTTGGCATTTGGGTGAGGATGATTTTCATTGGGGGATTCAAAGAGAGATGAAGACGATGGAGTAGAGGCAATAGCTAGAGCGTCCACTTCACTAGTGGTTTATTCTTCTTCATCACTCCCGGAATCATATTCCTCTTGAGTCACTAGCATAAACTTGGTGGGAGATTTCTTGTTGAAAGGTTTCTTCTTGAAATGAGGTTTCTTGTACTCAACCTTGGACTTGTCCTTGCGAACGAGCTTGCCACCATGGTGTTCTCTATTTTCATAAGGACAATCTGCAATGAAGTGATGCTTATCTTGGCAATTGAAGCAAGACCTCACTTTTTTAGCCACATCATTGCCATAGCGAGACTTGGTATTCTCCTCAACAAATTTCTTGGCCTTGGGAGGATTCCTCCAAAACTTTTGCACGGTGAGAGCAATGATATCCTTGAGCATGGGATCATACTCTTGATCCTTCAATGGAGCCAACACCTCATGCCTTCTTCTTCATACTCAACTTCTTGTGACACAACCTTGGCCTTCAAAGCAACCGATGCCCCTTTGTGCATTCCTATGGCCCTAGCACGATTGTCAAGAGCATTCTTGGTTTGCACTTGATAGGAGCACATTTCTTGCATGACTTGAGTTTAGGTCATAGTAGGGAAGTCATGTCTTCCTTGAATGCTCTTCAAGTGCGCGCCCTCAAATGGCATGAGGGCAATCATGTACTTCCTTTTGATCCAAGCATCATCAATGTACTTGGCACCAACATTAGTGAATGCGGTGGCAAGTGTCTTGAGCCTTCGGTACATGTCTTCGTGGTTCTCTCCATCATGCATATAGAACCCTTCGGCCTCATTGGTTAAGGCATCATATCTATTCCTTTGCATGCTCTCATTGCCCACAAACATGACGACAAGAGTGTCGCATGTTTCCTTGGCGGTGGAATATTGTTGGAGATGCGGCATGTGGTTAGGACCCACGGCTTGTTGAAGAATTGACAAGGCGGTGTAGTTGAGTTGACAATCTACGGCTTCTCTTCTTGTTAGGTTCTTGGGGTCATGTGGTTTGTATCCATCACGAGTGACCCTCCAAAGCTCTATACAAGAAGAGTTCAAGTGAGTCTCCATGTAATATTGCCATTCACGACAAGAAAAAATGCATCAATTTTAGGTGGATCTCCCCTAGGAATTATATGAAGATGTGGGACGGGAGGATCGGGAGAATAACTTTCGGGAACGGAGTGAAATTCTCCATCTCCTTCCGTACCCTTCTTTGTGGAGTTTTCGGTGGAAGCATTTTTAGATGGTTCACCATCTACCCCTTTTTTGGCGCCCTCCGGAGGTACTTGCGGAGGAGATGAGCCGGTGACCTCCGGTCCTTTGGCTTTCAAGAGTTCCATCAAGACTTGACGTAACTCATCAATTTTGGTGTCTATGGATGAGGTCAATGAATTTTTCAACTCATTGAGATCATTCATGGACACCGCCGCCGTGGAACCTTCAGTATCCGATTCTTCACCCATACTTAAACTCTTAGGCGGTTAAGCCCTATAGAAGAGCCGAGACTCTGATACCAAATGAAAGTAAAGTATAGGCACCTAGAGGGGGGTGAATAGGTGCTACGACCAATTTTATTTTTTATTTAACAATTAGGCTTGACACAAAGGTAAATTCTCTATAAGATGCAACTATGGTGAATTTACCTATATGACAAGGCAAGCACAATAATAATACAAGCAAGAGTAAAGGAGGGAGGGAACGAGGGAACCGATATGAAGCACACGGAGAAACGATGTAATCCCGAGTTCCTCCTTGTTAAGGGGGTACGTCTCGTTGGAGCGATGTGAGCTCGCCACGAAGGCCTACTCAACGCCACAAAGGCCTCACCCTATTCTCCGATGAACCCCGCCACAAAGGCCTAGTTCACCTTCCACTATTGACCCCCTTTGAGGCGGGAATCGAGTCCTTTACAAACAACTTGGGGCACACACCCACAACCAAATTGGGGGCTCCCAAGAATCTCAAATCACCAACAAGTAGCAAGATGCCTAGGTTCTCCACAAGAGGAAACCCTAGGCTAGATCCCTCAAGCTAGAGAGGGGGAAATGAAGAACGGCTTGGTGAAGATGTAGATCGGGGCCTTCTCCTTCAATCCTCCAAGTATCAACAAGTTTGGGTGGAGGGATTGAGAGAAATCTAACTTTGGAGGCTCAATAAATTCTTGTCTTTAATGTTGGAGCGAGCAACCTCTTGGGGAAGAAGGGGATGGGGTATTTATAGCCCCCTCCCCAAACTAGCCGTTTGACCCTTTTTCGTGCCTGGAGGTACTACAGCTGGTGCAAGCGGTACTACCGCTACCTGGCAACATGAGCGATACTTGGGAGTCCCAGACACAGGGTGCGAGCGGTACCACCGCCAAAGTACCGTGGTACTCCAGCAGCGGTACTACCGCGAGTGCACACCGGTACTACCGCTGGCCACAACTTCAAATTAAATCGAAGTGGCTTGCGGTAGTACTATGGCACTACCGCCCTAGTACCGTAAACGTTACCGTGAGCAAATCCTTGCCATCAGTAGAAGGGCCGGTACCGAGGGCGGTACTACTGCTTTCGGGAGGCAGCGGTACTACCGCCAGTCAGTAGCGGTACTACCGTTGAGCAAGGTTTTGCTTGAAGATCAATATGACCACAGCGGTACTACCGAGCCAGTACCGCTGCAAACAGTACGCATTTTCATACTGGCGGTACTTCTGGCATTACTGGGAGTGGTACTACCGCTTGCTGTGCAGAGCGGTACTACCGCTGTCGAGCCCGGTACAACCGCTGGATCAAATTGATCTTGGTAGCTTTGTCTTGGAATTGTCTTCACCTTTTTGCGTCTAGTTGATATTTCCTGAAATACTTTGACGCACTGTTAGATGCTTAGTAGTGTTGTTATCAACTCCAAAACCTAAGAGAGATCAAAGATGCAAAATGCACTTTCAACTACTACGGGACATACACCAAGGCGACTGCGGACAACACACTAGCTGGAGAGCCATACTAGGCAAAACTTTCCGAGCAGGATTTTTGATGGGGGGATAGTAACCCGGTAGGCCCACTTCAAGATATAATCCGGCCCGAGGTGTGCTGAGCGATATCCGGCTAGGGGTAAAGAGATTACCGGAAGGCCCAAAGGCTTGTAAGATTCGTAACCCGGATTGTGGGCTGCGATAAGGAAAGTTAGGGTTTGTATGTGGAGTTCGAGTAGGACTCAAGATGTGCCTTGAAGGGAAAGTTAGGGGTGTACGGGTGCTTTATAAACCGGCCCCTAGGTTTAGTTTGCCAGAGATTCAAGTCATAGTTGTAACACCTGTTATCGAGTATCCAGCATAATTCATATTGAGATTCGGCGAGTTACTTTCCGGTTCTTAGATTGCTTTCCGTTATGTCTTCCTTTGAGCTAAACCCTCTCCCGAATACCTGTGTCGACTTGCCCCAAGATCAGTTACCCCAGGTAACATCTGCCGTGATTATCCCACGACAGTTGGCGCCCACCGTGGGGCCTGCGTCCAAAGGTGTTTACATCACGGGAGAAGCTCGGAAGAACATGAAGAACTTTGTCGTCGGCGAGATCTACTCCAATGACGAAGGAGAAAAGATAGTGGACAATTCCGGGTGGGAGTTGGAGCCGGATCACCTCGAATCCGGATCCACGGTGTCGATTGGCCAAATCAGCATCTTCATCGGTATGGTACGTACGCTCAATTTAGAAGGACAATATCATGTGCATGTTACAGGGACTTCCAACAGGGACAAAAAGGCGTTAAAACAGACAGTGGATTCAGTTTCCTCGGCCACTCCGGGATACTTGAGATGGGTAGAGCAAGAGGTAACGTGGAGCAGAAGGGATCATCCGGAAGGAATAGAGCGCCCCGGAACCCTGGCATTAGTAGTCTCGCCACAGGTCAATGGTTATGAATTGAGAAAGGTATTGATGGACGGAGGGAGCAGCATCAACATCCTATATTGGGAAACCTTCTTGCGCATGAACCTCAAAGAATCTCAGCTACAGAAAAGTTCGACGGTTTTTCATGGAATCGTGCCGGGTCATTCGGCGCGCCCCGAAGGAAAAATTACATTGGAAGTAGCCTTCGGAGAGTCAGTAGATAACTATCGGGTAGAATGGCTCACGTTTGAGGTGGTCAGGTTGCACAGTCCTTACCACGCATTGTTCGGAAGGCCGGCTTATGCTAAGTTCATGGCTAGGCCGTGCTATGTATATTTGCAGTTAAAGATTCCAGGCCCCAAGCAGACCATCACTATCCATGGAGACCGGGATATAGCAGCAGAGTGCGATGAGGGAGATTCGGTAATGGCTGAGCAAGCCTGCAGAAAGGAAGAACTTAAATATTACCGGTCTCAGGTGGATCCGGATGATGGCACAGCATTGAGAAGACCAGATTCTGAGGACGAGAGAGTAAAATTTAAAGCGGCTCAAGACACCAAGAAAGTAGATTTTGTGGAAGGAGACCCCACCAAGCAGTTCACTATAGGGTCCAATTTGGAAAGCGCGCAAGAAAAGGCTCTAGTGGAGTTCATACGCTCAAATGCGGACGTGTTCGCCTGGACACCCAGCGACATGCCGGGTATCCCCACCGAGTTGGCAGAGCACAGTTTGCATGTGGATCCCAGGGCCAGGCCTGTGAAGCAAGGTTTGAGAAAAATGAACGAGGAAAGGAGAAGAGCTATAGGTGAGGAAATCGCGCGACTATTAACCGCAGGCTTTATCATGGAAGTATTTCACCCCGACAAGTTAGCAAATCCGGTTCTTGTGATGAAAAAGACAAATGAATGGAGGATGTGCATCGATTTCACGAGCCTCAACAAACATTGCCCAAAGGATCCGTTCGCGCTGCCAAGAATAGACCAAATCATAGATGCAGTAGCCGGAAGCGACTTGCTATGTTTCTTGGACGCATATTCGGGGTACCACCAGATTAAACTCAAGAGGGAGGATTGGGAGAAGACGTCATTCATAACCCCTTTTGGGGCCTTCTGTTACAAAACCATGACGTTTGGATTGAAAAATGCGGGTGCAACTTACCAGCGGTTTATTCAGAAGTGCTTCGAGGATCAAATTGGGCGCAACGTGCACGCGTATGTGGATGATGTGGTTATTAAGACCCGGAAGGCAGAGACATTTATTGATGATTTAAAGGAAACGTTTAAAAACTTGAGAAGGTATCAGATGAAGCTTAACCCAACGAAGTGTGTATTCGGAGTTCCGGCCGGGAAGTTACTCGGCTTTATAGTCTCCGAGAGAGGAATCGAGGCAAACCCGGATAAAATCAAGGCCATCCAGAGTTTGAAGAAACCGGAAAATTTGAAGCACGTTCAAAAGCTCACGGGCTGCGTAGCAGCCTTGAGCCGGTTCATATCCAGGCTTGGAGAAAAGGCAATACCCTTGTACCGGCTTTTGCGGAAGTCAGATAAGTTCGTATGGGATCAGGAGGCAGATGAGGCGTTTGAAGCACTAAAGAAGCAGTTATCTGAAGCGCCAGTACTAGCGGCGCCGGGTCCTAAAGAGCCTATGTTATTATACGTGGCAGCCGGTCCCCGAGCCGTCAGCGCAGTAGTTGTCGTGGAACGCAAAGAAGATGGGAAAGGTTACCCGGTCCAGAGGCCGGTTTATTATGTCAGCGAGGTGTTATCGGAAGCGAAGCAGCGTTACCCACATTGGCAAAAATTGGTGTTTGGGGTCTTTATGGCCAGCCGGAAGTTGAAGCCATATTTCCAAGAACATCCCATAACAGTGGTTAGTTCAATACCAATGTCGGATATCATCAGAAACTCGGATGCAACGGGAAGAATAGCCAAATGGGCAATAGAGATGGGAGATTATCATATCAGCTACGAGCCCAGATCGGCAATCAAGTCACAGGCTTTGGTTGATTTCGTTAACGACTGGACGCACACTGGAATGGTTACCGCAGTTCCAAGTTCCGAGTCATGGACCATGCACTTCGATGGATCAAAGCAGTACGAGGGGTCAGGAGCCGGAGTGGTGCTGACATCACCAAAGGGGGATAAACTAAGTTACATGCTGCAGATTCACTTCGATTGTTCAAACAACGTGGCCGAGTATGAGGCTCTGTTGCATGGCTTAAAGGTAGCCAAGGAGATGAACATTAAAAGGATACGATGCTTTGGAGATTCGGATCTCGTGGTGCAGCAGGTATCAGGAACCTGGGATAGGAAGGACGCCACTATGGCAGCGTACCGCAGGGAGGTTGATAGGGTTGCCGGGTGTTTCTCCGGGTATGAAGTGGAGCACATAGACAGAAGAAAAAACGAGGCAGCAGACGCACTCGCCAGACTCGGCTCGCGCAGGGAGCCGGTTCCACCTAATGTTTTCCTGGACGAGCTATGGCGACCGTCAGTTAAATCCGAGTCTGAAGAAGAACTAGCAAATCGAGACCCGGATGTGGGGCTCGTGGCTACAATACGTGACGTTCCCGAATGGACAGAGCCATATCTGGCCTACTTATCACGGGGCGAACTACCAGAACAGGAGATACTAGCAAGACAAATCCTGAGGCGGGCAAAAGGATATGCTATTATCAATGGGGAGTTGTACAAGAGAAGTGCGGCCGGAGTCTTTTTGCGCTGTGTGACACCAGAAGAAGGCCGACAGATCCTTAAGGAGATCCATGAAGGTGATTGTGGGCATCATGCGTCCACAAGGTCCCTCGTGGCCAAGGCCTATCGGCATGGGTTCTTCTGGCTCACAGCTCTAGCAGACGCGGAACGGATAGTGGCAAGGTGCGACGGATGTAAAAGGTACGCTCGCCAAACTCATGTGCCGGCTATGGAGTTACGGACCATCCCATTAACTTGGCCATTCGCTGTTTGGGGTATGGACATGGTTGGCCCCTTCCATATGTCACCATGCAAGAAGACGCACCTTTTAGTGGCTGTTGATAAGTTTACCAAATGGGTGGAGGTTATGCCAGTCACCAACTGCGAAGCGGCCACAGCGGTCAAGTTCCTGAAAAGAATTATATACCGGTTTGGATACCCCCACAGCATAATTACCGATAATGGAACCAACATGTCCCTTGGAGAGATGGAAAATTTTTGTGGCAGCAATGGAATCAGGCTTGATGTAGCATCAGTGGCACATCCGCAAGCCAACGGGCAAGTGGAGAGGGCAAACCAAGAGCTACTTCGTGGATTGAAACCACGACTGAGGATTCCTTGTATCAGGGCCGCTGGGGCATGGGTTGAAGAGCTTCCTTCCGTGGTCTGGGGTATCAATACTACACCCAACCGATCCACCCAGATGACACCTTTCTGCATGGTCTACGGCGCGGAAGCAGTATTACCAATCGACATCATTCATGATTCACCAAGAGTGACAGCCTATGTCGAAGTGGAGAACGAGAAGACTCGGCAAGACGCCGTGGATATGTTAGAAGAGCAAAGGGAGCAAGCCTTGGAAAGATCAGCCATATATCAGCAGGACTTGCGAAGATATCATAGCCGGCGGGTGAAAAGCCGGGTCTTCCAAGAGGGAGACTTGGTCCTGCGCTTGGTTCAGACAAACGAGGGAAAGCACAAACTATCGCCACCATGGGAAGGACCTTTCATCGTAAGCCGGAGTCTGCATAATGGGTCATATTACTTGATAGATGCAAGAGAAGAATCGGCCACAATCAACGACACTGCTCACACTACTGCACCTATGCAAGAGAGAGATAGACCATGGAACGTGGCTCAGCTACGTCCGTACTATACTTAGTAGAAAGCGATGTAACAGGCAGCAGGTTTCAGACGCACTCTTTTCCTATCCGGGGCACCCTTGGGGACTGGATGGGTTTTTAATGAGGCGGCTTGCTGGCCTAATTTTCTCATATCAAATAAAAAGGAGATTATCAGGAAAAGAGGCAATTGTCATTTATACGGTGTGCATATTCAGGTCTTGAGGGCTGTTTGCTCCTATAAGCACAGCTGCAAACTCAAAAAAGACCCGGCCTTGATGCCAATGAGTTATAGGGGCCGTCACTCGAAAAAACGAGTGCGGCTACAATCTTATAACCAGACAAAGGAGTCCAAATTTCTCGGCTATTCTTACTTAAGTTCGATGTGACTCGCAACAAAGTGGCATGATTCGTTCGCCTACGATTAATGTCGGTCATGAGACCCAAACGGGACTCGCTTGACCCCGTTTTCGTATTGATGTAACAACATGGTATCCACGCGAAAGCCGGCTTATAGTACAAGGTAGTTGAAAGGGTCATCTAAACCACAAGTTATGCAGAGTATAAGGCTAGCAGCCGGAAACTCAACGATTATCAAGCATAACTTCAAGCATCATAAAAAGCTGTCCTGAAGTCTTGGGCATTTAGCGACAGGCGATTCGTTTCCTTGAAAAGAAACAATCACGTGTCCCAGACGCGGAAACCCGGACTGGGGGACTTGGGAGCTCTGAAGAAGAAACAGCGTAATCCAGCCGATAAAATTCCAACGAGCCATGCATCCGGGTCTCGGAGGCTTAGGGATCCGGGTGAAAGCCCGTTCCCCAGATGTCAATGAAACCCGGAGGTTGGGTCTCGCCAAGGAAAGCATAAAAAAAAGGGGTAAAAGTACAAGGTATCAAGAATAAAGTAAGTGGGTATCAAGAAAAAGCGGGTGCAAAGACACATTAATCAAAAGCCCAAAGGGGCGCAAAGTGCATCGGGAGTATAAGCAAAAATATTACAAAAACCCTAAAGTATCAAAAGAGCACAGGCGCTCCGCTTAAAACAAATAATAAAACTGTTTTAACGACGCTTTGCCGACTGACGCATATGGAATGACAGGCGATATTCATTACTTCAAGCTGCAGGATCCATCTTGGCCTTGCCCTTGTTGCCACTGGTGGTGGCGGCGCCACTCGGATCAGTAACAGTCCCGGGTTGCGAAGTTGCAGGAGCAGAGTCGGCATCGGCCTTCTTGGCAGCTTCGTCCCTTATCTTGATTGCCTCCTCCCTCCAACGGGCAAGCATATCGAACGGCTGGGGGCGGTTCGCCTTGACAATCTTGTCATTAGCATCATAAGCAGGGAGAATCACATCAATCTCTAAGCTATCAGCGATAACGCTAGCCGGATGACGGACTTCTTTCTGAATAGCCTTGAAGTCCTTTGGCAAAAACTTGGACCCATCCAAGTTGAACTCTGGAAATCCGCTCATAAGTTTGGCCAGCTCTAGCTTGGGAGCGTAGGCTTTAGCCAATGCGAGCCCCCGGGTTACCCCAAATCGGCAGGAGGACCGTTTCCAGTGCCAAATCCACTCGGGGATCGTGGAGCAGAATTCCAGTAATCTCTTCATATTATCTGGCCTGACACCCGGCAGTCGCAACTCATCAAGTATCCAGCTAACTCCGCCGCAAAGTTGGCGAAGAGTATTTTTGATGGTTTTTAGCTTAGCAGCGTCATCTTCTTCGGGGGCAGCATCACTTGGGCCTGCTAAAGGGGCAAAAGGAGCAAAGATAATAAGTAAGCAAGTACAGTGGTTCATAGCAAAGAAATCCGGATCATAGAAAAGGTGAAATTCAAAAATCTTACCGGTCGCGGTACGATAAACGTCAGCAATTTGCACGGAAAGTGTTGTCAGTTTGTCCTTAGCCTTGTGAGCCCTTTTCCTGTACCTTTTCGTCATTTTTTGGCACCTGCGAGCTTCAGTCTCCGCAGCTTCACGAAGGGCCGTTTCTTTTTCAATACGCTTGGTGGACTTGGCCAGTTTCTTCTCCAACTGTGAAACATAGTCCTGTAAGGAAGCATGAAGAGGGATTAGCCAGAAACATTATACAAAGTTCCAAGCAAGTTACTTAGTAATTTACTCGGAACTTGGGGACTATGTGTGGAAACAATTGGTACTACTCGGGATTACCTCGTGCTTGGTTATTAAGGCGTCCAGTATGTTTTCTTCATCACCCTTCAAGGTATGGAGGGCATCTAGCATTTGCGCAAAGGTCATGTCTTCAGGGCGAAGTCGAGAAGGGCCGGAAGATTGGTCTTCCTGTTGAAGGGTTGCTCCGGGTCTGGGGGTCGAAACCCGGACCGTTTGAGTGTCCGGGTTAGGAGAACCCGACTTGGTCTCCAAAATGATATCTTCGTCCACCTCCTCAGAGGGCTGGGGTGATGCAGCTTTTGGTGGAGGTGGGTCCTTAAAATGGTCTTCTTTATTTCTGTCCTCGGCCTCGTCCTCAACCTCAATGTCCATGCTATTACTCGGCTTCTCCTCTCCCTGCCTTTCTGCTTCAGGAATATCCGGGTCACTCAGCGTAACTGTGGCGCTGAAAGGAAAAAAGGAGACATTGATTAGTGGAATGTATGGAAAAAAGAAAGATAACAAGTGCGAGAGAATGTAAGCAAAGGTAGTTTACCCGGTGTTCACAGCATAGTCCGGGGGAAGCTCGCAGCTGGAGGCGGATGACGTTGGTAAAAGCACTGGCTGCGGTACGCGAAATTGCCCGGCAAGTGGATGACTAGGAGATGGATGACGTTGAGGAGATTGGGAAGGTTGAGCTGGAGGGGTGCTGGCTCGACGAGCGGGTGAGGTGGAGATACCCGGGTTAAGGGGATCATCCCCCGGAGAACTCCGGGTCACCCTACGTTTAGTCGGGAAAGGGTCCTTCAAGAAGGGTGAATGTGATAATCGCACATTAAGTTCACGCATAGTGGCAAAGGAGTAAGGCGCACAAGACATGGAAGAGAAGGGAACCTTTTCAACTACCCCTCTAGCTTTCCTTTTGTTTCCAACTGGGGGTTCTTGGTCAGACTCGGTGGCTTCCGGGTCATTTTATTCTTCCTCCTCTTCGTCCTCTGACCCTGAAAGCCGAGTAAGTATCAGATAAGAAAGGACGAGTGGTAAGAAAGGTGGCACAGATGAAAGGCAGATATAAAGGTTATGAGAGAGTACCCTCGTCGTCATCAATGGACTCGTTTTCCCCTTCGGGGTCTTGGGAGGGAGGAGAGTTCTCGACCTTCCAGAAGGGATCGTCAGCCTGTGAACAAGTAAATGCAAGTAGTGGTTAGAGACTATAGCGGATAAAAGTGCTGAAACAAGAAAAAGGGGGTCAGGTCTTACCGCTGGAGCAGGATTCTCCCGAGTAAACGGGGGTAACCCGGTAGCGTTCTTTATAACATCTAGCCTCTCCATCAGGAAACCCTTGATGGTCTTGTTGGTGTTGCCAGCAGGGAAGTTCTTGGTGGAGTAGCGGAGGGAGTCCGTGATGTGACCCGAGTACTCGTGTAGCAACTTCGAACGAATGGAGTTGGGCTGAACCCGGAAATCTACCCAAGTCTTTATTAGATTAAGCCCAAGAAGGCCATGGGCTGAGAGGGCTGCTAGTTTGGCCAAAAAGGGCTGAATGGCTTCCCTATCAGGCTCGGGTGCAAAAGCGCTAAAAGACTCGGAGGGTTCAAGGAGGCTCTCCGAGTAACCCGGCAATTTCCTCTCACCATCCGGAGAAGTGTCATGGCAATAGAATAAAGATAGTTGCCAGTTGTTGACGTGGGAGTTCAAGTTAAGAGTTGGCATTAGTGAGTGCTTGCAGCGCTGGATAGATACCCCGCCACAGGTAAGAAGAGCTCCGTCATCGCTCTCACGACACAGCTCGCATTGGAATAACTCAATAAAAAGATCCAGGCTTGGTGGAATGCATAAGTAAGATTCGGACAAGACTATGAAATGGGTAATATTCAGCATAGAGTTAGGCCCTATGTCGAACACCCGGAGGCCGTAGTGGCTTAAGATTTCCCGGAAGAAAGGGTGACCCGGAGGACGAAATCCCCGGGTCACGTGCTCGGTAAAACAGATTACCTCATTCCCGGCAGGAGTAGGACCGGTCTCATCGTCAGGAGCCCTCCAATGTATCTCCTTTTGAGAGGGAAGAATTCCTAATTCGGCCATTCCTTCCAGCTTGGCCTTCGTCGTTGAAGACCGACCCCAGTTGGCAGAAGTGGTTTGAGGGGTCTTGGTCGGAGCCGGGTGCCTTCCCTGTCTTTTCGGAGCCATGGAGTTGACCTGCAAGGGACAAGAGATGTATGGAGTAAGATTCGGAGTATCAGATTATCCGAGTCTGGGAATATCGAGACAATGCGAAGGCTAAAATAATACCCGGATAATGCGCTACGATGTTAAGTGTGGAGGATTTTCCGGGTTACAGATAAGGTTGAGTAAACTGTTAATTACTTACGTATGGAGGTGGGTTGGGCGAACATGGATGGTTGCCCATACTTTTATTGCGAAGAAAATAGCTGGAAAAAGAGGGTTTTCCGGATGTTAATGAGACAAGCGGAAAAAACAAGGTGGAACCGATCTAGGTTGAAAAGCTTGCGAGCGATCTTATATAAAGTTTGATGGTTGAAAAAGGTGCGGGGATGAATTGCGACTACGCATCAGGTGCTTAAGGGAGCTGAGGACTACCGAAGCGGCTTGATTTGACGATACCGGAAAGGTAATTTACGGGTTGATCCAGATCCGATCCAAGTCAAATTGAAAAAATTGCGAGGTTCAATTGGATGATTGAGAGAGGCTTACCGAAGAGATTGATGTCCGGAATGAGGATGATGCGAGGTGCGGCTTGAGTATTGTTCCACAGCCCTCAATGAGAGAAACGAAGATGCGACGACAATGCGTGATGGCGGCGCGGGATAGCTCGAGGTCGAGCGCGGCCGGCAGTGATCTTATCTGTTGTAGTGTGCGCGGGCTCCGGCGGCGGAAACTGCGAGGGAGCGAGGAGAAAGGGTATGATGAGGTGAGGTGAAAGGCCTAGGGTTACCTTCGGCTGATATTTATAAGGGAGGTGGTGAAGCTCACCCCCGCGACTGGAAAATCGGAAGCTGCGGGACAGTAATTATCCGTGCGGATTTGGTGGTGTACGCGCCCGGAATGGAATAAAATGTTCTGTTGGCGGAGGAAGTGTAACCTACCCCGAGATATCAGGGACCGGTATCGTGGGTGGAACCTTGGCATTTTAGGGTTCAAATTTGGAAAGGCATGCTAGACATTCGGGGGGAAATCGAGTTATCGTATGGCTGTCATGGAGCTGTGCCTAGCCATCTATCGAAGCAATTTAACTCGGTCCCTATGAACTTGGGTGTTTCGTATCTTTTTCAGGGAATAGCGAGCGCTTCAAGGATGAATCCGTGAAACCCGCGCTATCCTGGGGACTACTGATGGGGGGATAGTAACCCGGTAGGCCCACTTCAAGATATAATCCGGCCCGAGGTGTGCTGAGCGATATCCGGCTAGGGGTAAAGAGATTACCGGAAGGCCCAAAGGCTTGTAAGATTCGTAACCCGGATTGTGGGCTGCGATAAGGAAAGTTAGGGTTTGTATGTGGAGTTCGAGTAGGACTCAAGATGTGCCTTGAAGGGCAAGTTAGGGGTGTACGGGTGCTTTATAAACCGGCCCCTAGGTTTAGTTTGCCAGAGATTCAAGTCATAGTTGTAACACCTGTTATCGAGTATCCAGCATAATTCATATTGAGATTCGGCGAGTTACTTTCCGGTTCTTAGATTGCTTTCCGTTATGTCTTCCTTTGAGCTAAACCCTCTCCCGAATACCTGTGTCGACTTGCCCCAAGATCAGTTACCCCAGGTAACATCTGCCGTGATTATCCCACGACAATTTTACTGGCTCACGGCAGCTAGAGGCGCGAAAGACCTCGTCGAGAGGTGCAATTCCTGTCAGAAGTTCGCGCCCAAGCCACACGCACCGGCCACAGAGCTCCACATGATCCCCATATCCCGACCCTTCGCTCAATGGGGGCTAGACATGGTGGGACCGCTGTGGAAATCAACACCCGGAGGATACACATTCCTGCTGGTAGTAGTCGATAAATTCACAAAATGGATAGAGGCCATGCCAGTCACGTCGCAACATGCCGAGTGCGCCGTGAGATTCCTCGATTCCATCGTGTACAGGTTCGGCGTCACACAAAATATCATCATAGATAACGGGACCAACTTCACAGCCAAGGAAACCCAAGCCTTATGCAAGGAAAAAGGGATAACTCTCAGCTTCGCCTTGGTGGCTCACCAGCAAACAAACGGCCAGGTCGAACGATCCAACGGGTTAGTTTTGGCTGGCCTAAAGAAACGGGTTTTCACCCAACTACACACAGCAGCAGGGCATTGGGCTGAAGAACTAGCATCGGTCGGGTGGAGCCTGCGAACAACACCAAACCGACCGACAAACTACACACCATTCTTCATGGTATAAGGAGCTGAAGCTGTACTACCCGAGGATGTCAAGTTCAGTGCTCCACGAGTCGTCGCATACAACGAAGAAGCTTCCAACAAGGCACTCGCAGAGGATATGGACGCACTGGACGAGATTAGGGACATCGCCCTCGCAAGATCCGCCGTCTACCAGCAATCGCCGCGCAATCACCATAGTCACCGCATACTCCATAAATCCTTCGTGGTAGGCGACCTGGTGTTGCGACTCAATCAATAAAATGGACACAAACTAGAGCCACCATGGGAAGGACCCTTCATCATACACTAAGTCATCGCAGGAGGCGTCTACCGCTTGAAGAACCCGAAGACAGGAGGCATCTACTCCAACCCGTGGAACGTGGCGCACTTACGCAAGTTCTACCCCTAGGATGTTCTCCCTTACTCGCAAGAAATAAGGCTGTTCCAGCCACATTGTAGCCCGAACAAATACATGGCTTCTCAGCCATCACAATAAAACATGGTTTCTCAATCATAGCTACACATACTATCCGGTTGCAATTTTAATTTTTATTTGTTCTTTTACATGCTAAACAAACGGTCACACCCCAACACACGGGGGCTACGCCAAACTAGCATCGGCAAACCTTCGAGTGCCTACGCACGACAAATATCTTAAAAGGTCACAAGGTACACACCTTATAAACACCTTAACTGATTAAATTAGCATACAAGGTTACAAGGTACACACCTTAACACATCTTAAAAGCACTCGTACAAACATACAAGGTATATACACCTTATCAAACTAAAGCTATTGCCGAGCAGCTGCCTCTCGAAGCAGTCGCTCAGTCTTTGCGGCAGTCAGCCAAATGATCCGCTCCACCGCGGATCGCACAACCTCATAATGAGGGACAAAATCTACAGGTGGTCCTTGGGTATATGGGAGTCGCGCCACAGAATTGAAGTTGACTTCAGGGTGCCATAAACGCACAAAGGCAAGCACCACCTGAGCACCACAAATGAGCTGTTGACGCACGTACTCCCGAACATCCCCGCCCGACGAAATAACCTCAGCAAGCCACTCAAACTATCAGGAACAACGCCAAAGGGGTAAAACGCCTGATGGACCGAAGAAAGGGCCTCCCGACAAGATTCAACAAATAGTTGCGCCTGAATCGCCCGGTACTACAAGGTAGCCAAGACGAAACCTCTGCTGCGGTCAGACCAGAAGTTGCTCGCATGAGGTTTGGAGCTGTTTGACTCACAAACAATGTGATTGTCTACCTAGTGACCCTCACACGTTCCATCAGGCTCAACAACTGCACGGACAACAAACGCGTCAAATCAGAAGCAGAAATAACACAAAAGTACCCGGGGGCTCGTGAAACTTACAAAGCATGCTCTTCGCAACGCTCGCCAGCTCCTCCATAACAAACTGTTCGCGATCCGCGGCAAGTTTCTGTTTCGACTTGGCAACATCCGCCACCCCTTGCAGAGCCTTGATCTTACGCTCGCCATCCACGACACGGTCACGGAGAATGGCAAGCATACTTGCACCAGTGATCAGCGGCTCAGTCGAAGGAACATCACCACTCGACGAGCCACCTCCAGCATCTCCAACCTGGAAAGAACAAAGGAGTTTCAGAGACAGAGTCACACCCCACTCGATGATTTACAACACAAAATCTTTGAGTGATCGGAGGCTACTCCCATCGGGAGAACACAAAGTAAGGCACGATAACAAAACGCTGACACTTTCAAAACATCTTGATTGAAGAGCAAAATACGGGATGCATCCCAAGGTTCATTACACATAAAACATACAGAAATAGCGACCGTTCTAAGAAACTACAGAGGTAGCTCCACTCGCAGCAGGCTTTCCACCACGGCCGCGGGAAACTACCCAGGAGAGCGTCTTCGCAAGCCATGTCGGCATGATCGCCAAAAGGTCGAAGTGCTACCTTTTTGCCCAGCGCGTCTCGAGGAAGCTCCGGGTACACCTTATCCAGGTCACCCGAGACGCTGTGCGCGGGGAAAATTGGATAGCCGTCTTGGCTCCGCACTCGGTTTGTGCAAGGGAGTACTTCTGGAGGGGATCATCCTCGCCAAGGAAGACTTGCAGGAGGCCACCAAGAGTTGATGGAACCGGCCTATCCATAAGCAATCGTTGGTGCAGTTGCGTCAGCACTCGGGCAACATCACGAATGAGGAAGCAAGCCTTGTTTCCGTGCTCCTGCAGCTGAGTGCACACGTCCATCAGGGCGTCGACTCGAATCCCTCCGGGTAGCTCCATCCCAACTCCAATAGCACCTAAACAAAGATGGAGCAAATAAACGTCAGAAAGAGAAAAGAACAAATCCGTAGTCGAAAGAAATTCGAGCATAACTCACCAGCCAGAGCCTTGGCCAAGGGACGGAGGACGCCGACCAAATCGCTGTCGTGTTTTACGCTTGCCTTCTCCAGCTGCTTCAAGGCATCCTGGGCTCCCGCGAGACGCTCAGCTAAATGTTTGCGTGTGGACTCCAATTTCTTTTGAGTAGACTCCATCTCCTTCTCAAGATCTTTCACCCAAGAGGTAGCCTCTGCCTTCTCGGACTTCAAGCGACTAACTTCGTCTGCAACGCAGAGGGCGCAATTCAAATAACAGTTGCGACCAGGAAGAAACGAAACCAGAGCGAGAGGCATGTGGAAACTCACCTTGTAGGGAGAGGCCATCTTGGACAAGCTGGTCGCGCTCCCCCCTAAGAGAAGCACATTCCGCCTCAACCGAAAGAAGGCGGCGCCTGAAAGTCGCCAAGGAATCAAAAACAGCCTCCAGAAATTCCTTGCAGATTAGAAAGATAGCACTTGAGCCTATACATGACTATACATAGTCAAGTATAGCCTCGGGGGCTACTCCCATCGGGAGCACTGCCGTGCACCCGATGAAAGGAAACAAAACCAAGAAACAGAGAAGAAAGAGAAATCCCGACTTGAGTCCATAGCCAACTTCAAGCAGACGACCATAGACTCGGGGGCTACTCACATCGAGAGCACTGTCGTGCACCCAATAAAAGAAAAAGAGGAAGAAAAATTGCAGAAAAAATGAGAACAATTTACCTTGCCATGCGCGGTGGACAAGGGATCAGCCGAGATCTCCCTGCTCAATGACGCCTCGGCATCTCCAGGCCACCCACCCTCCAAGCTAGGCATCGCGTACTCCAGAACGTCGATCGCCTTTGCCGGGCTTGGAGGTCTTCGACTGGGATTTGCGGCTGGAGAAGGGTCCGCGGCAGCCTCCTTCCTTTTCACGGACGGAGTCGAGGAAGCAAACTGATCCGCGCTGATGGTCGCAAGACTGCTGCAAAAGTTAGAATCAGAAAAGAAGAAAGAAACTTTGCGACAAAGGAGAAAACACACGGAAATCACTCGTCTTCATCATCATCATCAAGGTTGTCTGGGTCCCAGGCTGTGGAGATCTTTGACTGGCGGATGAGGGGAGGAAGCGCGTTGAGGGGAGTTGCTCTGATGGGCTCGACCTCCTCGACACGATCATCACTCAAGGAGTTGTCCCTGGAGGTGACCTTAGCCCCTTCGGCCTTGTGGAACTTGCGATGACGAAGTTGCTCGTCATCCGACTCTTCCTCCTCGTCCACCTCCTCTCGTTCAGAGCTCGACTCCGCGTCTGTGACGCTAGCCTTGGGAGGGGCCTCGACATTACTCGCCAAAAGGTCTGAGACGCCATCATCCGCAGAGAGTGGCGGGTAGCACGTCACCACATCCTGATTTTGCAAAAGAAAAAAGAGGAAAAGGAGGTGTCTCAATCGACGAGAAACCAAAACAAGAAGAAATACAAAGCAAAGAAGATGGTTAAGAAATTTACCTCTGTCGGGGGGCTCTCGGCATCGAATGGGGTGAGAGGGCACGTCGAGTAGCCCTCTCCCTTCTTCAAATTGGTGATAGCCGCGATCTTCTTGTCGAATTCTGCATTCGAAAGGATGTCGTCGCACGTTCGGCTCTGGTCGTTGACGCCCGTGTACTCCCACAGGGTGGTCGGCCTCTCTTGAAGAGGCTGGACCCTCCAGCGCGGAAATACACCCGCTAGGTGTATCCCGTTCAGCGGAGTTCCCTACTCCTTGTCGCGGAGGTGCGCCACTTTCGCGAGTAGAGGAGCCACAACCTTGGATTCTTCGGCCGAGAGCGAATGCGTCTAGGACTTCCTCCGCTTCAAAAAAACGAATGGGTGGAATTCTTTAACGCCAGCCGCGTTGTTGTCCTCGACGTAAAACCACATCTGGCGCCATCCTTGAGCTGAGTTGACGAAACTCATATCTAGGCAGGGGACATCCTTATTCGCCTGGATCCCGAAGCCTCCGGTCCTCAGCAACTCTCCAGTTCTTTCGCCTGGCAGCGGCTTCTCCCGAAAAATCCGCACTTGGAAGATGACCTTCCAGAGCACCCGGTGCGGGCGAATGTCGAGGAAGCACTCGCAGAGCACGATAAAACACTAAATGTGTTGTATCACGTTAGGGGAAAGGCCGTGCAGCTGTATGCCATAAACATACAACAGCCCAACAAGGAAGGGATGGAGGGGGAAGACAAACCCCGGGCAACGTGCTCCGAAAATGCGACGCGCTCGGTGGCGAGGGGATTGGGTATCTCCTCCTTCTTCGTGGACATCCGAACGCGCTTGGGGTCCTCGGGAGGGAGCAGTCCCTCCCTCTGCATGTCAATGATGCTTTTCTTCGTGGTGTTTGACGGGCGCTAATCGCCCATCTTCTTCACCGGGGCCACCGCGGAGGCGCTCGCCACCTCCTTGCCGGACGCTGCTGCGCCACGCTTCTTGGCTTTCGCTCTCGCAGAAGGAAATGAGTGCACCAGAGGAGGAAGAAGGTGAATGAGGGCCGGGAAAGTTACTTTTCCCCTAAGGCCCTCTATTTATACTAGTGCTAGGCCAATGTGAGTCGTTGATCCACGAACGTGGCACTCATCGCCACCGCCACGTGTGAAGCAAAAACGAAGAGACGGGGGCGGTTACCCCCGCACGATCTTTTACGAAAAGATCGTGCGTATTTACAGCGCGGCCAACGGATTAACCGTAGCACGACCGCTCGTTTCCGGTCAAAAAGCTGACAAGGTGGGCCTCGCGCACTCTGCCCCACTTTGTCACGTTCCATCGGGAGCAGGCGAGTACGCAGTGACGTCACTGCGTACCTCACGACACGAAAACTCTTTCGTATGAGCATCATGTCGTGGGATACTCACGGCAGACGTTACCAGGGGTAACTTACTTTGGGGCAAATCGACTCTGGTGTTTGGGAGAGGGTTTAGCTCAGGGGAAATCATGTTATCAACCGATCTGGTAGCTCTGGCAATAATGTTGCCGAGTCTCCGATCTAGGGTTTCTACTATCAACTCTCGTATTACAGGATACTCGAATATCTGGTGAAGCTCCCTCTTCTTAACCCTAGGAGCCGGCTTATATCTTACCCGGCTCCATGGCTTCCTATACAAGGCACACTCGGAATCCTACCCGGAAACCGCACACAACCCTAAGTTTCCTAATAGTAACCCCAAAGGCTGGGTTACAAGGCCTACGTCCTTCTTGGGCCTTCTAGAAACTCCTCTTCCTTGAGCAGGATCTTGCGCGATTCCCTTTGGGCCGGGTTTTACCTTGGCATTAGCCTACCGGGTTATCATCCCTCCTTCAGTAGTCCCCAGAATAGCTTGGGCTTCTCGGGATCAACCATGAAGCGCACGCTATTCCCTGCAAAACAATAAACATAAAAGTCCATAAAATACCGGGTTAGAGTGCTTTGATTATAGCTAGGCCTTGCTCTGTAGGCGGTCCATATAATAACCCGGTTTTTCCCGAGTCAAACATCATTTTCCCGGGTCAACACTCCGAGGAAACGTGACAAGACTCGGATTCGCACCGTTGCCAATCAGTCCGAATATCACGCTCGCAGTCCATTTTAATCCATTTCCGGATATCCCGCAACGGGCACTTTGATACTTATCCCAAAATATCCGGGCCGAATAATCTTTTTCCGAAAATTTGGTACTTTCCGCCCAAACCTAGGGCATTTTTTCTCCCCGCACCTATAAATAGGCACCCAAGGGGTAACCCTAGATCCATTAGCCATTTCCATCTTCCTCCTCTCTCTCTCCACTTCACTCTTGCGCCCGCAAACCCGGGCTCGAGCCCGCACCAACAGCTCCACACCCCGCAAGGCCGCCACCGGAATCGCACCGCCGCCGCCCGATCGCACCACCTGTGCCTGCGACGTCGCCGTCGATTCCCGCCGCGGCACCCTCGAGCAAGCCGCCGGAGATCCCAAGGAACTGCCGCCGTCGAGCCATCCGCCGCCGCCGCGCTCCCATCTCGATTCATCCGGTAAGTTCTTCAATCCTCTAGATCTAGATTTTGATTTCACGCAGATAGATTGGATCTAATCTCACCCCCAAATTCTCCACCATTTCTTACTAGCTGGGTATGTCCTAATCTTTCTTTTTCCGCGGCTAGCACTTAGTTAGATCCACACGTACGCCTCTCCGCATATTTCCTCGTTTTTAATCTCATATTTTTCCTCTATGTGCTCTTGAATAGATCCAATCGCCAAACTTGCAAGTATCTTAGACATTTTGCCCTTTCTTCTTCTCACTAAGTCGGATAGATGTACTTTCTGGGTCTCTCGTTATTCATACTCTGCATTTGCCTCTTTTTTAGATCTACACATATGGCACCTAAGGCCAGCGCTAAGCTGAAGGGAAAACACCCGGCCGGCAAGCAAAAGCCGAGTCAATCGATCTCCGCCAACTGGGCGAGATCGACTGTGACAAAGGCTAAGCTTCACGAGCTTACGGAGTCGGGTGTTCTGCCCACCCGGGAAGAGATCCACTAGAGGATACCCGGCGAGGAGACTCGGCCCGCTCCAGGTCTAGATGAGGTGGTGATCTTTGTCGAGCACGTGATCCGGGGTTTCCGCCCCCGGGTCACCCTTTCTTCCGTGAGCTCCTGGACCACTACAAGCTCCGGGTATTCGACATCGGCCCCAACTCCATGCTTAATATCACCCACTTCATAGTTTTATGTGAATCGTATCCGTGCATTCCTCCAAATTTATCTTTGTTTCTCGAACTCTTCCAATGTAAGCCATGCCGAGAGAGCGGTGATGGGGCCCTCCTAGTTTGTGGAGGAGTCTCGATCCAGAGGCGGAAAAACTCCCTCATGCCGACTCTAAGTCTCCATTCCCACGTCAAACACTGGCAAAAAAAACTTCTTTTACTGCCAAGATACTTCTTCACCCGGCGAAAAGCCATTGCCGGGTTTCTCCAATGATACCCTCAATCTGTCCGATAATCTTAACTCCTTTGCTTCTGAGGCCGAGAGGCAGTCTATCCAGCCTCTCCTCCATAAACTTGTTGTACTCTCGGCCCAAGGTCTCCTTGGGCTCAATCTGATTAAAACTTGGGTAAGCTGCCGGATTCAACCTAATAGCACCCGGACGAAACTCATGTGCCACTACTCCGGGCACCTTACCGACTCTCTCCGATACTCAGAGAAAAATTACCCGGCTGGTGACATAAACAAGCTCATGAAGACCTTCTTAGCCGAGAAACTTGACGCTATCAAGAATATAGCCGGGCTTAACCCCTTCACCCGCTCTAACCCGGCTCCTCCAGTAAGAACCGGTTTACTCTCTTTATCCGACTGATATTTCTCATGCACATATACTAATCCTTGCTTCTTATTACTTACACAGGAAGACGACGCGTTCTGGAAGATAGTCATCCCTCCTCCTCCAGAAAACTCGGAAGAAGACGAGGAGCCGGTTGATTCCGATGAAGGTAAAATCCGAGTCTTTCTCATGTACTTCCTTCATTAACTTATTTAGACCAACTTTTTCCCCTTTCCGACAATGCATCTTGTTTGCCAGAGCTAGAAGATAAGGAGGACACACAGTCGGACGAAAGCGAGGCTGAGCCAGAGGTGGAGGTTGGAGCAAAGAGGAGGACCCGGGGAGTTGTCTTCAAGGTGCCTTATTACTCCATTGCCTCCAAACCATACTCGTACGCTAACATGTGCAAACTTAACCAATGCTTAATCGATTCATCGCACTTGAAGGAACCTGCCCCGACCAAACGTAGGGTAACCCGGAACTCTCCGGGTGACGATCCTCTTCACCCGGGCATCCCTTCATCGCCCGCTCGCCGAGCCGGTACTTCCCAAACTCATACATCTTACGTTCCTCGGAAATTTCCATCTCCAAACCATCCATTAGCCGGCCAACTTAGGGTCTCACTTTCCGACTCTTTATCAGCTTCTTCCGGGTCTAGCAATGATCTCCCACCAGATTTCGTCGTGAACACCGGGTAACTTACCTTTCTTGCTATTCGATACACTAATTTTTTTCCATATCTTTCATTCATCACCTACTGATTGTTTCTTTCTCTTTCCCAGGGCCAAATTCACGATTAGTGACCCTGAGGACAGGGATGTGGATAACCCGGCTATGGAAGAGCCGGAGGTTGTTGTGCAGCCCGCAGCTGGTGGCGCAGAAGACGAACAAGAAGATTTGCTGAGAGACCCGGTGGAGCAGGAAGCCGAGTTTCCGCTGCCGGGAGACGAGGACATCGAGTTCCTGGGATCCCGGATGGGTGACCCCACTCCTAACACCTAGGCAACCCGGGTCAACTCCCCCAAGCAGGAAAGGACACCGCCTCCGGGTAACCAGAACGCCAGCTACTCCAGGCCCAAACTTGATGATCTTGACTTTGAAGGGAAACTAACTGAGCTCTTCTCTCTGAAGACCACTAAAAGGGATATCCTTGAATCCCTAGCAGCTGAGCACCAGGTAACTTTAATTAATATTGCTTGTATATTCATCTAGTCCCCAAGTTCCGGGTTAACTATGTAAAGTTTACTCGGTACTTTCATAACTGTATAACTTGTCATACCCGGTTTTATCTTACATACGACTGACTTTGCCTTGTTTACGTCCGCAGGCGCACGTGACCTGGTCTGAGGAGATTTTGGCGAAAACTAATGAGCCCCTCCAGGCCGAGATCAAGCTGCGGGAAGGGATGGAAGCCGAGGTGGAGGACCTTGCCAAGGATGTGAAAAAGTACAAGAAGCGATCCCATAACGCTGAGGGTGTGCTGAAGAAAATTTCAGCTCAGACTGCCGATACTTACCGCTCTTTACTTGGTAAAAATTTCTAACTTACTGATTATAACCCGGATCTTATTGCTTTAATTTTGCTGGTATCGTGTAGCTCCGGGTGAACAGGCTATGGATGACAATGATGTTGAGAAGCTAAAGACGATGAAGGCCGTGATCCGGCAATTCTCAGTGGGGACCAAATGGACCTTGGAGGCTTTGAAGTGGCCTGGGACTCCTGGCGGCGCGGACAAGATGCTCGAGGCGTGCTCAACTATCCCCGCCTGGATCGAGCACTGGAAACGCTCAGCCTACCGAGTGGGAGTAACCCGCGGCCTTGCCTTGGCCAAAGCTTATTTTCCTAAGCTTGAGCCGGCAACGCTCATGGGCGGGTTCCCCGAGTTTAACAACGACGGGTCAAGGTTCACTGGCAAGGATTATAAGTTCATCCACACTCAGGTGCGTCACTCGGCAAGCTTGATAGCCGACAGTCTGGATGTGAGCAAGATCACCCTGCCCTACAATGCTGATGACAAGCCGGTGCCATCTGAACTCCCCAAGCCCTTCGACATGCTGGCACGGTGGAAGGAGGAGGCTGCCAAGAGGAAGGCCGAGGCCGAGAATGCGCCATCCACATCTACTCCGTCTGTTCCTCCTCCAGCTCGCGCCGATACTGCGTCTAACCCGGACATGGGGGAAGGGCAGGCCACCGATGAGCATGCTGAAGACCCAGCCGCCAAGGACAATGTTGATGACTCAGCTATGGCTGCCGAGTAAAGTTTCATTATTTCTCGCCTCAAACACTTATTCGGCCAATAGGCATTTATGTAATATGCCTGATACCATTATTCTTTTGATAGTGCGCCTGTGCACTTCTCGATACAATTTCCCTGGTTTGTAATACGGTTGAACTTTAATAGCTATGGTGGCCCTTCTGGCCCCTCACCTTGATATGTTGTTTCCTAGTTTTGAACTTTTTTGCTGCTTTTCTGATTTTCACTCTTTTCCCTCCTGTGAGACTCGGTTTCCGGGTCTTGGGATTTTTGACCAAGTGGACTTTATTTATTAAGTCCCCAAGTCCCCAAGACTCGGATTTTTGGGTTTTAAGCTCGCTAGCTAGACAACTTGTTACTTTTCTCAAATTCCCAAGTCCCCAAGACTCGGATTTCCGAGGCTAGGGAGTTGTAGTTTTCAAAAAGCAAATTGTTTTTGCTAAGGTCCCAAAACATAGAGTTACTCACGTAGATTTGAAGTTATGCTTAATACATTGTGAGTTTCCGGCTGTTAACCTTGTACTCTGCATAACTTGTGGTTTGGATGACCCTTTTGATCTTCTTTGTTGTAAGTCGGCTTTCGCGTGGATATTCAATGCTGCTATAACTTTATAAAAACAGGGTCAGGCAAGTCCCATTGGGCATCATGACTGATTGTGATTATATGTTAGCAAAGCACGCCACATTATTGCGAGTCACATCAAGCTTAAACAAGAGAAACCAAGAAAATTTGGCTCTATTGTCCGGTTATAAGATTGTAACCGTACTTATTGCAAGTAATCGGTCCTTATAACTTAATAGCATCATGGCCGGGTCTTTGAGTTTGTAACTGTGCTATTCAAGCAATCAGCCCCCAAGACCTATATATACAATTATAGGAAAAATAAAAAACTAATGTACTATAAGCAAACAAATAATACTTACCTGATAAAGTAAAAACAGAAGGTAAAAAACAGAAAGATAAAAACTTAACAGAAATAAACAAGAAAGAAGCAAAATCATAGTTCAACCATCTCTTTATTGATATGAGAAATTTAGGTCAGCAAGCCGCCTCATTAAAAACCCTCCAGTCCCCTTAGGTACCATGGATAGGAAAAGAGTGCGTCTGAAACCTGCTGCCTGTTACATCGTGTAATTTAACTTGTAAACCTAGCCTATGCTAAGTGTAGTAGGGACGTAGCTGAGCCACGTTCCATGGTCTCTCCCGCTCTTGCATAGATGAAGTGGTATGGGCGGTGTCATTGACAGTGTCCGACTCTTCCCTTGTATCTATCAAGTAGTATGATCCGTTGTGCAAATTCCGGCTTATGATGAACGGGCCTTCCCATGGTGGAGATAACTTGTGATTTCCCTCCTTTGATTGTACCAAGCGCAATACCAGGTCCCCTTCCTGAAAGACCCGGGTTTTGACTCGCCGACTATGGTATCTCCTCAAATCCTGCTGATATATGGCTGATCTCTCCAAGGCTTGCTCTCTGTGTTTTTCTAGCATATCCACGGAATCCTGCCGGGTCTTCTCATTTTCCACCTCGACATAAGACGATACTCGAGGCGAGTCATCAATAATGTCACTCGGCAACACTGCCTGTAACACCCGGGGGATTTCCCCCAATTAGATTTGGTTGTTTTTCCTTTTTTTTTGCATTGCATCAGGCATCATATGCATTGCCCATTTGTTTCAAACCAATCTTAAAAGAAAACTCAAAACAATTTAAAAATTCAAACATGTTCCAATGTTTTCACATCAAATCATTAACAGAACACATCAGTTGGTTTTCAGTAAAAATTGAAGTGGAATTAATTTTTTATTGCTTGGTTAAATGAAAATTCCTTTTATTGTGAATTCAAATTCCAAGTCAAAACTTTGGCACATTTTAAAAATTTCAAAAAACAAAGAATCATGCACTTGGGCATTTGAATTGTATAATTCATAAAAAATGAGTCCATGATTTTTCAACCATTATTTTTTCCCCCTTCCCTCCTCTCCTTTTCTCTTTCTACAAAAAAAAAGGGAATGCTAATAAAAAAGAAAAGAAAATGTTTGGGAGCCAGGCCTGGCCCAATAGCCAGCCCACCAAGGGCTTCTTCTTCGTCCGTACGAACAGACGCAGGAGGCGTGACTCCTGTCGCTGTCCAACCCCCACCTTCTGGTCCCCTCCATCCTCCTCCTTATCTACTCCAGAGAGAGAACCTAGGAACCCTAGCTCCCCCCTCTCTTCCCTGTCCGCCGCCACTCCCCTCTCTTCCTCCTCTACTCCTTCTTGCTCCAATTATTTCTCCTCATGAAACGAGAAAACAGTGGAGCGCCCTGCCGTCGCCCCAAGCCACAGAGCTCCGATCGTCGAGCTAGGGCAGGGAATCGATCCGCGCCGTCTTCCACTACGTCTCCGCGCAAGGATTCGTGAAGAGAACGACTACACCGTTGGCGCCGTCCTCTTCTTCCTCTCCGACGGAACTGTTCCCTGTCGTTTTCCCTCGTCGTCGATCTTCCCCGAGACAGTACGACTACAGCAGCATCCTCGCCGTGAGCTCTTCTTCCTACCCATGCCATCTTCCCTCCCATTCACTTCCGGTAGCGCTACCTAGTTCTCTGAAGAAACTTAGCCATGGAAGCCTCGTACGTGAACTGAAGAAGCCGATGTGCTGTTTTTGTTTTGCTTTGACTGTTGCTTTGTTCCTTGTCCCCTCGTGCACGCACACCCCAACTACACACACGTGCACCCTTGTAGCCCCGTCCCTGCACCCCTGCTCACACCTAGAAACGCAGGGTCGAGGTCGTCGTCGACCGTCTCTCCGGCCGTCTCCAGATGTGCAACCTGCAGAGGTGGTTTTCAGTTTCGTCAGTTTTCACCGCACAGTTACACTTCACCTAGTTTCAGAACTGTAACATATCACCCGAGCGCACATAGCCCAGTGGCAGCCCATCCGAACCGCACCCCCTGGATCCCAGGGTCGAGTCCCCCTGGAAGCAAAAAGCCACCCCTTTTTTTGTCCATTTTCCTTTTATCCCCGAAAGCCAGAAAAACAGAGCTGAATCTTTATTTGTAAAATCCATAACAAATTGAAAATTGCTCCAATTTCAATGATTCAAGTTTCTATGGATTCAGAATCTTGTGCTCTTTCTATTAGTCACAAAGTTGCAACATGTTTCTGTAATAATTGTTGCACTAAATAATTAAATACATAAATGGCTATTAAAATTTGAAACTTTGGGAATTCATAACTTGAGTTCTGTTCACCCAATTTGAGCAAACTTGGGCTCTAAAATTTTTCTTAACAAACTCTACACATTGGTATTTTATTTGGTCACAATTGAATTAAATTTGAACATGTTTCCCTCTGTTTACTAAAAAGGGCAGAATAAAAATGCTTATGGAAAGATGCATAATAAATTCAATAATGATCCAAAAATTATGTTTAATAGCTCAAAATGTTCATTGAAAATTTTATACATGTTTTCAACCTTTTCAATACAATTTGTTTACTGTTTTTCCTAATTAAAAGTGGTGCAATAATTCAATGCCTTAATTACACCTTTTAAATCGCAAAATTCATAACTTGGGCAATTCAAATCCAATTCCAACATGTAAAATATGTTTTCCATGCAAAATTGAATAAGATTTCCAAATATAAACTTTGTTTCCTATTTTGAATAAATTAAATTGCTGAAAACCAACTATTTCTTAATTAATGCATTTAAAATTGTCAATTTAATAACTTGCTCATCTAAAATCCAAATTCAACAAATGAAATATGTATTCCATCTAAAATTTTGTGTTCTTTCCAAATATAAATTTTGTTATCTGTTTTGAACATTTAAAATTGGTGAAAAAAACAAATGTTTGTTTAAATCATTTAAAATGCCAAAGTTCACAACTTAATAAATAAAATTCCAAACTTGGTAAACAACATATCACACTGAAGCTATTGTTGTTTTCTTATTGTTTTCATCATCCATGCATCATTCTAATAAACTTTCACATGATGGTTATTTGTAGATCATTTAATTCAACATTAATTCATGGGCTTTTCCATATGCAATCCAAATTGCATATGGGCCCATTTAAATATGTTTACCATGTCAACTAGTTTATCTTTGATGCATCCTTAAACTTGTCATGCATCCATATCTTGATCATGCTGGATCTTTTGCCGTAGAAGTAATTGTTGCATCCGGTGTTTGTTCTAGTTCGTTGCTTCTTCGCGGATAGGACGTTGAGATGATGTGAGCAACGACAAGTTCTGCGGATGTACCTCTACTTGCTGGATCTCAGGCAAGTATACTCACTTGCTGCCTATGGCTGCCTTCCATCACTTGTTACCGATTCTTTCCGTTGTTCTTATTCTAGCCTTTTGATTCGATGCTTGTGTCTCGATCCTATCATATGTTTACCTTGCAACCATGATATAGCCTTCCTTCCACTTCCTATTAACTGTTGTTTGTTTACCCCGTTGGCCCTCGTGTCGTAGTTGCATGCTTAGGGTTGTTTGTGCTCGAGTCTTGTCGTCATTTATCTTATCACCTGTTTACTTTGATAGTTGGGTTTCAATTTAATCAACAACATGATAATGTTTTGGGTAATATTAATTTGATGATAAGGCACCGGCAGGAGGCCCGGCGTGGTTTTGAGGCTGCTAGTGTCGAACTTAATTAGGAAAAGGGTCTTGTCCTCCGATCCATGATGAGCGCACTAACCGCATGTGGGAAGCGAGTATGGGCGCCCCCCGCAATTCTGATTCGATTCGCATCTCGTCCAAATCGCCACACTTAGTTCGGGCTTTCCATTTGATGCATGCATATGCAGGTGCGAGCCCTTGGCGCCAGGGTGGAACTTTTGTGGTCGGCATTTAGGGCGGCGTGGTCTTCCAGTGCTATGAGGGTCCCCCTTTTCTTCGTGGGGGCTCGATTAGCCGCGCACGCACAGCACGTGGTTCTTTGGGCTTGATGCGAAGAAGAGTTGGGTTGTGTTGAGTGGCCTGCTTGGTGGGTTTGCTCCCCGCCTGGCGGGTCATTCTTACGTGTACGGCCAAATTGGTGCATCCCTGCAGGGTTAATCTTCTCGAAAAGCCGTGTTGTCCGCGGTTATGGATGACTTGGTGAAAGTGCTGGCTAACAAGTACTCAGACAACTTACACTTAACGATGATAACTTGACTAGTAATATAGATTACCTCCACCATACAAATGAATGTCACCTTAATCAACAGTGTGAGTTTCCTTGGGTTGCTTCCTTAGTAGGGGGTAACATTGGATGGGTATTGTTTGGTGAGTAGTTATAGTTGGTTTTGTCGCGCTATCTTATCCCTTTCTTTTAGCCGGATGTTGTAGCGAGTCTCTGTAGTTAGTTAGTGCATCCCGCTGCCGCTTCTTTGCAATAATCCCCTCATTCCGTTCTACCCAAAGTATCTGTATCTTGTGATGATTGGTTACGCTGGTATCTTGTGAGTATGGTTTATCCACTTGCCAGTACTTAATAGTACTGACCCACGAATCCGTTTCGTGGCTGCATATTCCACATTGCAGTCAACAGGTTTGAAGTCTGACGACGTTAGCTTGGGAATCCCTCCGGCTTGGCCTGGGCAGGGATTTGGACGCCATCGGTTATCTTCAGGACTCTTAGTCCAATTTGTATCTTGTCCGTAGCCGGACGCTATGTTGTTTCTTCCGCTGTTATTTGGATCTTTGTATTGTATCAGTTGTATTCTTGACTCGTTTGAGTCGTCTTGTATATACCTCCTCTGTTGTTGTTGTGGATTATTCGTGAACTGTTGTAATGTTATCACAAGTGGCAACCTGAAATCGGTTATTATGTGGATTTTGGCGGAAATGCTGAAATCTGCATAGTGCCCGATCCCGGGGCATCACAAATGGTATCAGAGCCTGGTTTCCGATTCCCGATATTGTTTCGATACGAATGGTTATCAAAGCAACGGGTCCGCAAAGCCTGTAGGATAATCTCGCTAACGGTCGTGTTTCTAGAGTGTCAAAAACTATTTGTGCAAAACCTGTTTTGGAAACATCTCAATAGGATTCTTGTTTTCTCCTTATCTCTATTCTATTTCTCTTCTCATCTTATTTGTTTTGGGAGTCTCTATTCCTCTCAATCTTTCAAAGTTCTAGGATTCTACGTGGGTGGACGTTTTCTGAGCCTTTAACCTAATAGGTTCGATCATCGGAAGATTCCTGGTGGAAGAACATCGTCGTCACTCCGAGCAAGAATCTCTTGTTAGTAGTGTCGAGAAGCCCTTGTTAGTGGTGTCGAGGAGATCAACTGGAAGCATGAAGAATTGATAGTCGAAATTCTTTCCCCTCCCGGGTTAGTGGGTGGATTGCGAGGGCGCAATCTCTTGTTAGTGGTGTCGTCTGTAACACCCGGGGGATTTCCCCCAATTAGATTTGGTTTTTTTTTTTTTTGCATTGCATCAGGCATCATATGCATTGCCCATTTGTTTCAAACCAATCTTAAAAGAAAACTCAAAACAATTTAAAAATTCAAACATGTTCCAATGTTTTCACATCAAATCATTAACAGAACACATCAGTTGGTTTTCAATAAAAATTGAAGTGGAATTAATTTTTTATTGCTTGGTTAAATGAAAATTCCTTTTATTGTGAATTCAAATTCCAAGTCAAAACTTTGGCACATTTTAAAAATTTCAAAAACAAAGAATCATGCACTTGGGCATTTGAATTGTATAATTCATAAAAAATGAGTCCATGATTTTTCAACCATTATTTTTTTTCCCTTCCCTCCTCTCCTTTTCTCTTTCTACAAAAAAAAAGGGAATGCTAATAAAAAAGAAAAGAAAACGTTTGGGAGCCAGGCCTGGCCCAATAGCCAGCCCACCAAGGGCTTCTTCTTTGTCCGTACGAACAGACGCAGGAGGCGTGACTCCTGTCGCTGTCCAACCCCCACCTTCTGGTCCCCTCCATCCTCCTCCTTATCTACTCCAGAGAGAGAACCTAGGAACCCTAGCTCCCCCCTCTCTTCCCTGTCCGCCGCCACTCCCCTCTCTTCCTCCTCTACTCCTTCTTGCTCCAATTATTTCTCCTCATGAAACGAGAAAACAGTAGAGCGCCCTGCCGTCGCCCCAAGCCACAGAGCTCCGATCGTCGAGCTAGGGCAGGGAATCGATCCGCGCCGTCTTCCACTACGTCTCCGCGCAAGGATTCGTGAAGAGAACGACTACACCGTCGGCGCCGTCCTCTTCTTCCTCTCTGACGGAACTGTTCCCTGTCGTTTTCCCTCGTCGTCGATCTTCCCCGAGCCAGTACGACTACAGCAGCATCCTCGCCGTGAGCTCTTCTTCCTATCCATGCCATCTTCCCTCCCATTCGCTTCCGGTAGCGCTACCTAGTTCTCTGAAGAAACTTAGCCATGGAAGCCTCGTACGTGAACTGAAGAAGCCCATGTGCTGTTTTTGTTTTGCTTTGACTGTTGCTTTGTTCCTTGTCCCCTCGTGCACGCACACCCCAACCACACACACGTGCACCCTTGTAGCCCCTTCCCTGCACCCCTGCTCACACCTAGTAACGCTGGGTCGAGGTCGTCGTCGACCGTCTCGCCGGCCGTCTCCAGATGTGCAACCTGCAGATATGGTTTTCAGTTTCGTCAGTTTTCACCGCACAGTTACACTTCACCTAGTTTCAGAACTGTAACATATCACCCGAGCGCACATAGGCAGCCCATCCGAACCGCACCCCCTGGATCCCAGGGTCGAGTCCCCCTGGAAGCAAAAAGCCACCCCTTTTTTGTCCATTTTTCTTTTATCCCCGAAAGCCAGAAAAACAGAGCTGAATCTTTATTTGTAAAATCCATAACAAATTGAAAATTGCTCCAATTTCAATGATTCAAGTTTCTATGGATTCAGAATCTTGTGCTCTTTCTATTAGTCACAAAGTTGCAACATGTTTCTGTAATAATTTTTGAAGTAAATAATTAAATACAGAAATGGCTATTAAAATTTGAAACTTTGGGAATTCATAACTTGAGTTCTATTCACCCAATTTGAGCAAACTTGGGCTCTAAAAATTTGTCTTAACAAACTCTACACATTGGTATTTTATTTGGTCACAATTGAATTAAATTTGAACATGTTTCCCTCTGTTTACTAAAAAGGGCAGAATAAAAATGCTTATGGAAAGATGCATAATAAATTCAATAATGGTCCAAAAATTATGTTTAATAGCTCAAAATGTTCATTGAAACATTTTATACATGTTTTAAACCTTTTCAATACAATTTGTTTACGGTTTTTCCTAATTAAAAGTGGTGCAATAATTCAATGCCTTAATTACACCTTTTAAATCGCAAAATTCATAACTTGGGCAATTCAAATCCAATTCCAACATGTATAATATGTTTTCCATGCAAAATTGAATAAGCTTTCCAAATATAAACTTTGTTTCCTATTTTGAATAAATTAAATTGCTGAAAACCAACTATTTCTTAATTAATGCATTTAAAATTGTCAATTTAATAACTTGCTCATCTAAAATCCAAATTCAACAAATGAAATATGTATTCCATCTAAAATTTTGTGTTCTTTCCAAATATAAATTTTGTTATCTGTTTTGAACATTTAAAATTGGTGAAAACAACAAATGTTTGTTTAAATCATTTAAAATGCCAAAGTTCACAACTTAATAAATAAAATTCCAAACTTGGTAAACAACATATCACACTGAAGCTATTGTTGTTTTCTTATTGTTTTCATCATCCATGCATCATTATAATAAACTTTCACATGATGGTTATTTGTAGATCATTTAATTCAACATTAATTCATGGGCTTTTCCATATGCAATCCAAATTGCATATGGGCCCATTTAAATATGTTTACCATGTCAACTAGTTTATCTTTGATGCATCCTTAAACTTGTCATGCATCCATATCTTGATCATGCTGGATCTTTTGCCGTAGAAGTAATTGTTGTATCCGGTGTTTGTTCTAGTTCGTTGCTTCTTCGCGGATAGGACGTTGAGATGATGTGAGCAACGACAAGTTCTGCGGATGTACCTCTACTTGCTGGATCTCAGGCAAGTATACTCACTTGCTGCCTATGGCTGCCTTCCATCACTTGTTACCGATTCTTTCCGTTGTTCTTATTCTAGCCTTTTGATTCGATGCTTGTGTCTCGATCCTATCATATGTTTACCTTGCAACCATGATATAGCCTTCCTTCCACTTCCTATTAACTGTTGTTTGTTTACCCCGTTGGCCCTCGTGTCGTAGTTGCATGCTTAGGGTTGTTTGTGCTCGAGTCTTGTCGTCATTTATCTTATCACCTGTTTACTTTGATAGTTGGGTTTCAATTTAATCAACAACATGATAATGTTTTGGGTAATATTAATTTGATGATAAGGCACCGGCAGGAGGCCCGGCGTAGTTTTGAGGCCTGCTAGTGTCGAACTTAATTAGGAAAAGGGTCTTGTCCTCCGATCCATGATGAGCGCACTAACCGCATGTGGGAAGCGAGTATGGGCGCCCCCCGCAATTCTGATTCGATTCGCATCTCGTCCAAATCGCCACACTTAGTTCGGGCTTTCCATTTGATGCATGCATATGCAGGTGCGAGCCCTTGGCGCCATGGTGGAACTTTTGTAGTCGGCATTTAGGGCGGCGTGGTCTTCTAGTGCTATGAGGGTCCCCCTTTTCTTCGTGGGGGCTCGATTAGCCGCGCACGCACAGCACGTGGTTCTTTGGGCTTGATGCGAAGAAGAGTTGGGTTGTGTTGAGTGGCCTGCTTGGTGGGTTTGCTCCCCGCCTGGCGGGTCATTCTTACGTGTACGGCCAAATTGGTGCATCCCTGCAGGGTTAATCTTTTCGAAAAGCCGTGTTGTCCGCGGTTATGGATGACTTGGTGAAAGTGCTGGCTAACAAGTACTCAGACAACTTACACTTAACGATGATAACTTGACTAGTAATATAGATTACCTCCACCATAAAAATGAATGTCACCTTAATCAACAGTGTGAGTTTCCTTGGGTTGCTTCCTTAGTAGGGGGTAACACTGGATGGGTATTGTTTGGTGAGTAGTTATAGTTGGTTTTGTCGCGCTATCTTATCCCTTTCTTTTAGCCGGATGTTGTAGCGAGTCTCTGTAGTTAGTTGGTGCAGCCCGCTGCCGCTTCTTTGCAATAATCCCCTCCTTCCGTTCTACCCAAAGTATTTGTATCTTGTGATGATTGGTTACGCTGGTATCTTGTGAGTATGGTTTATCCACTTGCCAGTACTTAATAGTACTGACCCACGAATCCGTTTCATGGCTGCATATTCCACATTGCAGTCAACAGGTTTGAAGTCCGACGACGTTAGCTTGGGAATCCCTCCGGCTTGGCCTGGGCAGGGATTTGGACGCCATCGGTTATCTTCAGGACTCTTAGTCCAATTTGTATCTTGTCCGTAGCTGGACGCTATGTTGTTTCTTCCGCTGTTATTTGGATCTTTGTATTGTATCAGTTGTATCCTTGACTCGTTTGAGTCGTCTTGTATATACCTCCTCTGTCGTTGTTGTGGATTATTCGTGAACTGTTGTAATGTTATCACAAGTGGCAAACTGAAATCGGTTATTATGTGGATTTTGGCGGAAATGCTGAAATCTGCATAGTGCCCGATCCCGGGGCGTCACACTGCCTCTGCACCATAATCCATGAAAAACGGGGTCATCTGAGTAGATCTGTTGGGTGTAGTGTTAATTCCCCAAACTACTGACGGTAACCTCTCAACCCATGCTCCAGCAGCTCTAAGACATGGGACTCTCAGCCGTGGTTTCAATCCACGAAGTAACTCCTGGTTTGCCCTCTCGACCTGTCCATTAGCTTGTGGATGGGCTACCGAGGCTATGTCAAGGCGGATACCATTGTTCCCGCAAAATTTCTCCATCTCGCCTAAGGACATGTTGGTTCCATTGTCTGTTATTATGCTATGGGGGTATCCGAACCGGTAGATAATCCTTTTCAGGAACTTGACTGCTGTGATTGCTTCGCAATTGGTAACTGGCATAACTTCAACCCACTTAGTAAACTTATCAATAGCTACCAAAAGATGAGTCTTTTTGCAAGGTGACATGTGGAAGGGGCCCACCATATCCATACCCCAAACAGCAAACAGCCAGGTCAGCGGGATTGTTTGCAACTCCATAGCCGGCACATGGGTTTGGCGAGCTTACCTTTGACATCCATCACACCTTGCCACCAAGCGCTCCGCGTCTGCTAAGGCCGTGAGCCATAAGAAACCGTGTCGATATGCTTTGGCCACAAGGGATCTTGTGGAGGCATGATGCCCACAATCACCTTCATGGATCTCCTTCAAAATATGTCGGCCTTCTTCTGGTGCTAC
>CM054057.1:406076753-406175109 GCA_028641055.1 Alopecurus myosuroides
AAGCCCCGGAAGCAGATCCTCTATTCCTTAAGCAGTAGATATTGATCCTTTAGAAGCCCGGATGGGTTTTTCCGTAGTACCTCAGGAGTGTTTTGTTCTCGTTTTCCCCGATGTTGATATCCTGTTCTTCTCAACATCCTTTTCGTCCGTTGAAATCTTGTTGTTGTTTTCCACATCAATTCTTTTACCGGCGTCTAATCAAAACTTCCCAAATATCAAGTCTATCTGGACAGAAAGGTTGTTGTTGTTGTTGATTTTAGTATGCCTTCCACTTACTGAATCACCACATTCGAGATAGTCTATTCTACAAATGAGTCAAATTCTATCTAGCTATACACCCTCAATACAAAACCTCTCCCTTTACTTGAAAATGTTCCGGAGGTTTCCAAATTCCCTGACGTCTTTCCGGAAGAGTTGCGAGGAATACCTATCGTTTTGAAATTCCAGAAACTATCAAAGGTGCACGATGTGTTTCACGTGTCACAGCTCAAGACGATCTTCCCAAGAAGTATCCGGACCTTTTCTTTTCTCAGTAGGAATCTCGGGGCGCGATTCCTTCAAGGGGGGGCGTTTTGTAACAGCCCAAGTATGAAAACCTACCACTTAGAATGTTTGATTTCCTGTTTGATTAAAGTATTGCATCATGGCATCATTTTACTCCCTTGTTTGCATTTGTTTACTATTTGTTTGCACCTGTTTTTATTTGTTTTCACAATGAAACTCAAACAATTTCAAATGCTTTGTTTTCATACTTGCTCTGTTACAACCTTTTAAATACAAATCTCAAGTAAAAACAACCAATTGTTTTCATTTTATTCCATAAGGAATCAAGTAATAAAATGGTGCTTTTATTTCAATTAATTAATTCCCAATTGTTTCCAAATTCAAAGCAATCACTAAACAGCACCTCTTTTGAAATTATAAAAATCACCAAAACAAATATACTCACTTGTTTTCCAATTAAAGTTGTTTGGGTCACCCTATTTAAAATTGTGGTTTCAATAATCATTTTTTAATACTCAAATCATCCAAATATGAATTAATTTCAAACAGCACTCAATTGGAATTATGAAATTGCCCACAACAATCTAACCTTTTGTTCTAAGCTAAAATAGGGTTCACCCTATTGAAAGTTGGTTTCATTTATAAGCACCTAATAATCAATTTAACCCCAATTTGAATCAACTACAAACAGTATTTTAAAATTTGAACTTTTGGAAAATAAAAGTTAGCATTTTGTTTGCTATTAACCTAACTAACTTAACCTAATTTTCTAACATTTTTACTAACTCAAAAACTTATCTTTTCCTTCCTTTTGGTTTTCTACAAAAAAAAATAAAACAAACAGAAATTGTAAAAAGAAAACTGTTAGAGGGGGGAGAAAACGAAGCCCAGCCCACTTTCCCTAGCTGGCCCGGTACCCTTTTCCTTCTGTCGCTTTCTTCCTCCTCGCGCTGACGTCAACCGTACGAACCCCTCCTCCACATCCCTCCTCACTCCGATGGCTCGCCGTACAGCTCGAGGCCACCCTATAAACGCCGCCTCCACCCACCTGCTAACCCTAACCTCTCACCGTCCCTCTCCCCGAGCCACCGCCGCCATCTCTCCCTCTGCCACCTCCCTCACCTCTCTGAAGATTCCGGCCACCGAGCCCACTCTATGAACCCCGCCGGCGACTGCCGTCTCCGATGGCTAGCAGCGCGCGCTAGCCACGGGAACGGGAAGCCCTCGGTGCCACCAATGTCCTCGACACCCCAGTGGAGCTCGAGAGGACCCGTATGCCACGCCGTCGTCCACGCCGTTCGTCGCCGGCCGACTGCACCGCGCTTCTGCCTCGTCTGCAATCGGAGGTGATCGCCGTGCTCCACCCTCCTCTCTCTCTCTGTCCATCCTTGCACCCGCAAGCACACGCTGCAAACCTCCTTCGCGAGCACGCAACGATCAGCAGCACCGCGTGCTAGCTCACCGCCGGCCCTCTGTCTGTTGCCGTCAGGTGCAGACATGGTTTCGTTCGTCAGCTAAGTTCAGAAAACGAACTGAACCTCAAACCGTTCGCATCCTGTTATCTGACAGAAGCACACGATCACCGCACTGGTACCGTTCCTTGTGAGCTCGCTTCAGGTTACGGGTTCGAACCCTGGGGAAGGCGAAATCCCCCCATTTTTTTGCTCTTCTCCACGCGCACGCCACGCTGGCCAGTGGCCCACGGGCAGTGGCTGTGGGTAGGGTAGTACGCGGTAACAAATGTTTTCTGCACATTTCTGTTTCCAAAACAATCCTTTTTAAATTGCCAATTGACCCCTAAATTTAAAACTTGAATAACTTTTAAACTATAACACCAAATAATAAACTCTAAATATGTGTGTTGTTCTAAATTTAATTACCTATCCAAATAATCCATTTGTTTACTGTTTTGGAATTCCCAAATGCATTTTAAAATTCAAATTTGAATAATTCCAATGCAAATTTCTAAATTCCATAACTAATTTATTATTTATCCAATAAATGCAAATAAAATATGATTTCCATACCATTTTGAATAACCTATTCAAATATAAATTTTGTGTCATGGTTTGAATAATTTAAATTGCCTAAATAATTTAATACTTGTTTAATTCATTTAAATTTGATAAAATCATAACTCGCTCAATATAAAATATTTTTGAACATGCAAAATATGTTTTCAAACCATAAAAACATAACCTTGTCAAATATGAACTTCACTCAATGCTTTGAACAAATAAAAATTCAAATAAGTTCATGTTTGAATTAAATTCATTTAATTCTTGCTTAAACTTGTTTAATTCATAAATAATTTATTTGAAATCCTTTTTCAACAAGTGAAACATGTATTCCACCTAAAATTGTGTGTTATTTCCAAATATGAACTTTGTTATCTGTTTTGAACAATTTAACTTGATGAAAACAACAAATGCTTCAGTGACACCTTTAAGTAACCAAAATTTCCTAAATTAATAAATGAATTTCTAAACTTGTTAAACCTTATTTCAATTTGGTTCTATTGTTGTTATTTTGTTGTTTTCCTCATCCATGCATCATGATAATTCACTATCACATGATGATTAGTTGTAGAACAATTAATTCAACCATAATTCATGGGCTTTTCATATGCAATCCAATTGCATGTGGGTCCATTTAATCATGTTGTTATCTTGTCAACTAGGTTATTTCTATGCATCAATTAAATGGTCATGCATCATCCCATGTTTGTGCACTATACCCTGTTATTGATTGTCTACCTTTTCTGCATTGTGTGTTTGCTTCTTCTCGGATAAACGACGACGTTGAGACCGACGATACTTACGACATCCCTTCTAAGGAGTTAGCTCAGTACCAGGCTACTGGGTTTGCAGGCAAGTTATCACTCACATGAACCACTGTGTTCCTTTCAACATTGGTTACCGATACTTTCCGTTGTTCTTTTCTGCTAGCCTTAGTAGTAGTTGTTTCTGTTACGAACCTATCACATGAATCCTTTAAACCTGATAATGCCTCATCTCCCTTCCTACAACCCATTGTTTGAGCCAGTGTCTTACTAGCATGCTTAGGTTGTTTTGCTCGAGTCTGTTACCCGTTACTTTCTGTTACTATTTCTATTATGTTCTGGGGGCTCGATGTTTAATCAATCAATCATGCTAATGATATTGTTAAATAATAAGTTGATGATAAGGCACCGGCAGGAGGCCCAGGGTGGTTTTGAGGCCTGCTAGTGTCGACCCTAATAGGAAAAGGGTCTTGTCTACTGATCCATGATGAGCGCACTAACCGCATGTGGGAAGCGAGTATGGGCGCCCCCCTCAATTTGATTCGATTCGCATCTCGTCCAAATCGCCACACGTAGTTCGGGCTTTCCATTTGCTGCATGCATGATATTGCGAGCCCTTGGATCCCGGGTGGAACTTTTGTAGTCGGCATTTAGGGCGGCGTGGTCTTCCAGTGCTATGAGGGTCCCCTTTTCTTCGTGGGGCTCGATTAGCCGCGCACGCACAGCACGTGGTGCTTTGGGCTTGATGCGAAGAAGAGTTGAGTTGTGTTGAGTGCCCCGCTTGGTGGAAGGGCCTTTCCATATGGCGGGTTATTCATACGTGTACGGCCAAATTGGTGCAACCCTGCAGGGATAATCTTCTCGAGAAGCCGTGTTTTCCGCGGTTATGGATTACTTGGTGAAAGTACTGGCTAACAAGTACTCAGGACAACTTAAACCTAATGATTAACAACCTTACACCCAATGATTAACAACTTGACTAGTAATAGGCTTATTGACACAATAATATGAACCATCATTTAACTCAACTGTGTGAGTTATCCCCGGATTGCTTCTTTGGATAAGGGGCGAGATCCAGGATGGTTTTGCTTGAAGTTATCTTTCAGTTGGTTACAATACTCGATCTTATCTTCTTTCTGTTAGCCGGAAGTGGTAGAATCTCTGTAGTTGTTTAGAGCAGCCAGTTGCAGCATCTTTCATATCCACTTCCTTCCGTTGAACCCAAAGCATCTGTGCTTGGTGTTGACGGGTTACACTTTGGTGAACTGTGAGTCTTGCTTGCCAGTACGTTTATGTACTGACCCCTTTGGGGCTGTGGTTTCCGCAGACCTACGTTTCGAGGATCTACATGGTGGCTACTTGGAGTATGACGAGACTGCTGACGAGTAGATAGCGGACCCGGGCAGGATCCGAGACTTCGTGGATGGGCTCCGTATTTTCGTTTCCGGTCTCTTAGGCCTATTTGGATCTTGTCTGTACTCAGACATGTTGAATGCTTCCGCTGTGATGTAATGATGAATTGTTGGGACATGTGTCCTCTGGATGATTGTATTTGCTATCTCTGCTCTAATGAGAGCCGTTTGCAACTTATTTCAATCTTTTGTGTCGTAGATATCTGTTGTGATATCAGTTGTTCCAATGCCGTTGACGTACCATGTGTGTATGTTTTGAACTACGTCAATGGAAGTATCCTGATTTCTATGGGATAGTTTACGTCGACGCTGAACAGATAGGGGTTGGTTGTCACACATACGTGTGTTGGCCTACTCGTAAGAGGACGCGGGTGCCGGTAAGCCCCGTAATCCAATCTACTACTGTTCGACGGAACGGCGAGTATCCTTTAGAAGGCCGGGTGCGACACTCGTGCAACCCGATTGGTCGAGTGTGGATAGATGTGCTATTCGGCACAAGGGAGAACTGCCACACAGAGCGCCTGCAGTTCGAGGTGGTTGATCATAAGAGCCCTTACCATGCTCTACTCGGCAGGCCTGCTCTGAGCAAGTTCATGGCTGCTACGCACACTGCGTATCTGAAGATGAAGATCCCTGGTCCCAATGGTGTGATCACCATCGCTGGTGATTACAAGAAGTCCATGGAGTGTGCCTCTGCTGGTTCCCAGTTGGCGGAGTCAATGGTGATTGCTGCCGAGAAGAAGAAGATGTATGAGGTGGTGGCTATGGCGCAATCCGCGCAGGCTGGTGCGCAAGGCGTGCCGAGTACCCAACACGGAACCGTGTTCCAGGCATCTCAAGAAACCAAGAAGGTTCAGGTCGACCCTGAGTTCCCCGACCGCGTAGCCATCATTGGCTCCGGGTTGGCGGAGAAATAGGAAAGCGAGCTCATCCACTTCCTCCGTGAGAATCGGGACGTATTCGCCTGGTCCAATGAAGATCTACCAGGAGTCCCGAGGGAGTTGGTTGAGCACTCATTACATGTGCGTCCTGACGCCAAGCCAGTGAAGCAGGCTATGCGCCGCTTCGGAGATGAGAGAAGGAAAGCCATTGGCGATCAGATCACCAAGTTGCTGAGAAGCAATTTCATCATGGAGGTGCTGCATCCGGATTGGCTAGCCAACCCGGTCATGGTCGAGAAGAAGAAGGAGGATCCCAAGGCTGCCACTGCATGGCGCATGTGTGTCGACTACACTGACTTGAACAAGGCGTGCCCCAAGGATCCCTTCCCGCTACCTCGCATCGATCAGGTGATCGATTCCACTGCTGGTTGTGAACTGCTGTCTTTCATAGATGCCTACTCTGGTTTCCACCAGATTGCACTCAACCCTGCTGATCAAATAAAGACTGCTTTCATTACCCCGTACGGGGCTTATTGCTATCGTGTCATGTGTTTTGGCTTGAGGAATGCGGGTGCAACCTATCAGAGATGCATGCAGAAATGCTTGCATGATCAGCTCGGCAAGAACGTGCAGGTGTACGTAGATGACATTGTCATCAAAACGAATAAAACACATACTCTGCTTGCCGATCTTGAGGAAACCTTTGCTAACCTACGCAAGTATAAAATGAAACTCAATCCGAGTAAATGCACTTTCGGCGTCCCGGCTGGCAAGCTACTCGGATTCCTGGTCTCTAGTCGGGGCATTGAAGCCAATCCTTCAAAGATAAAAGCTATTGAGAGCATGTCTTTGCCGAGATCCCTGAAGGATGTACAGAAATTTACTGGTTGCTTGGCATCTCTGAGCCGTTTCCTGGGCCGAATGGGCGAGAAGGCCCTGCCTCTATACCAGCTGATGAAGAAAAGTGACAAGTTTGTCTGGACTCCGCAAGCGGATGTGGCATTCAACGAGCTGGAGGCAATGCTGGCTAGCGCTCCCATCTTGGCTAGTCCGCTACCCAAGGAGCCGATGCTATTATACATTGCTGCCACTAACCGAGTAGTCAGTGTGGTGATTGTGGTGGAGCGAGAAGAAGAAGGCAAGAGTGTGCAGCGCCCAGTGTACTATCTCAGTGAAGTGTTGTCTAGCTCCAAGAAAAACTACCCGCACTACCAGAAGATGACCTATGGCGTGTACCTGGGCGCCAATAGGCTGAAGCATTACTTCCAAGAGCATCCTATCACGGTTGTGAGCTCTGCGCCCATCTCGGATATCATGGGCAACAAGGAGGCGAGTGGCAGAGTAGCCAAGTGGGCAATCGAACTGGCCGCGTATGCGCCCGCGTATGCGAGAAGAGAAGCTATCAAGTCCCAGATTCTGGCAGAGTTTCTGGTGGATTGGGCCGAGGTGCAGTATGAACCTCCTGCTCCAGTTTCTAATTACTGGAAGATGCACTTTGATGGCTCGAAGGTGAAGGAAGGCCTTGGTGCTGGCGTAGTGCTTACGTCACCCAAGCGAGATCAATTCAAGTATGTGCTGCAGATTCATTTCAAGGCATCCAACAACGTAGCAGAGTACGAAGCAGTGGTGCATGGCTTGCGAGTAGCTAAGGAGGTTGGCGTGCAGCGCATCATATGCTATGGCGATTCAGATCTGGTGGTGCAGCAAGTCTCTGGCACTTGGGATGCTCTAGATGCCAACATGGCATCATATCGCTTCCTGGTACAGTCTATGACTGGATTCTTCGAAGGCTGCGAGTTCCAGCACATTCACCGAGCAGAGAACGAAGCGGCAGACGAGCTGTCCAAGTTGGGATCTTCTCGGCAATCCATCCCGGCGGGGGTTGCCTTGGAGCACTTGAGGAAGCCATCCATCAAGCCCTCTCCCAACTCGGAATCCATATTTGTCCCTTCTCTGCCAAGCGAGGAATCTGATCCCATGGAGATTGACTGGGAGAATGCTACAGGAAACCCGGGGACTGCTGCTCCCAACTCGGGGACTGCCGTTCTCTACTCGGGGACTGCCACTCCCTACTCGGGGACTACCACTCCCTACTCAGGGACTGCCACTCCATACTCGGGGACTGCTGTCCTTAACCCGGGGACTGTCGCATTCATTGAGGAAGTCCTTGCCAATCGATCAGGGCTCCAGAGAAGTGCTCCCAACCCTAAAGAGCAACCAGAGGTGCCTGTCCCAATGGAAGTGGACGAACCAGTGTTTCCCACACGGGAGACACCGAGTTGGGCCATGCCCATATTATCCTTTCTAAGGGACGGTACTCTGCCAGAGGATGAGGTGGCCGCAAGACAGATTCAGAGAAGATCCAAGGGCTACACTATATTCCGAGATGTGCTGCACAAAAGAAGTGCCACCGGCATGCTGCAACGTTGTGTGGACCCAGAAGAAGGAGGAGAAATTCTGCTGGAAATACACCAAGGAGAATGCGGGCACCACGCCTCTTCTCGGGCATTGGTCAAGAAAGCTTTTCGGCATGGCTTCTACTGGCTCACAGCTCTGCAGCAAGCTGAAGATATCGTGAGGAAATGCAATGGCTGCCAGATGTTCGCGAGTAAGATTCACATGCCTGCTTCCGAGTTGAAGACAATTCCTATCACATGGCCTTTCGCCGTATGGTGCCTGGATATGGTTGGCCCCTTCAAGCCGGCTAAAGGCAACATGACACACATCTTGGTCATGGTGGACAAGTTCACCAAGTGGATTGAAGTGAAGCCTATTCAGAAGTGCGATGGGGCTACAGCTGTGAAATTCTTGAAGGATGTGATCCTGAGATACGGCTACCCGCACAGCATCATCACCGACAACGGCACAAACTTCGTAGAGGGAGCAATGGTGCGGTTCTGCAGAGATAAGCACATCCGGCTAGATGTTGCATCTGTGGCACATCCCGCTTCCAATGGGCAAGTGGAAAGAGCAAACGGCATGGTGCTGGCAGGTATAAAGCCAAGGCTGATTGAGCCACTGCTGAAAACACCTGGGTGTTGGCTAGACGAGTTGCCAGCGGTGTTGTGGAGTCTAAGGACTACCCCTAACCGGTCAACCGGCTACACGCCATTCTTCTTGGTATACGGGGCTGAGGCCGTGTTGCCAATAGACTTAGAGCATGACTCTCCTCGAGTAACCCTCTACACAGAGGTAGAGGCGAGAGAAGCTCGAGAAGACGACGTTGACCTGCTTGAAGAAGCAAGAGAGCTCACTCTGTCACGTTCGGCTATCTACCAGCAAAACCTGCGGCGTTATCATAGCCGAAAGGTGAACCCAAGGGTTTTCCGAGAAGGACACATGGTCCTTAGGCTTGTGCAGCGCACAGCCGGGATGCACAAACTGTCTCCTCCATGGGAAGGGCCCTTCATTGTGAGCAAAGCGCTGCACAACGATGCATACTACCTTGTAGATGTGCGTCCATCACAGGCGAACAGGGCAGATAAAGCCGGAGAGGAGTCCAAGCGCCCTTGGAATGTAGCCCTACTCCGTCGCTTTCATTCATGAGCAAAGATGTGTATGTACTCTCTTATCCGAGTTAAAATTCTACCCTGCAATCTGAAATTCAGCTCGGGGACTACCCTCACCTAAACTTGCTTTGTGTGTTCCTATCCGGCTTTACTTTTGTCCACGCGGTTGCTTTGCTTAAAATTTCACAAAGTACATCTAGTACTGTGTTTAAACCTACGTGCCAACTCTTCGACTCTGCTGCTGTCCGAAACCCGTCTTCATGGCAAGCAAGAGAACAAGCAAAAGGTCAATGAGCACAAGAAAAATTACTAAGGAAAGAAAAAGCACAGGAACCGAGTAGGATGTCTTTTACTGTTGTTTCTTGTTAACTCCTTCTCGGCTAAGTGGTGGGCTGCGTTACTATGAGTATTTCTAAGTGGCTAAGTATTTGCAACTCCAACTTTGAATTCTTGTGACTCGAATACCAAAAAAGCAACAAGTTGCGGGTAAGAGCTGGGATAAAAAGGAAGAGAGAATAAGAAATGCAACTCGGGGACTCGCATGATAACGCAACTCGGCATTCGAGCCAAAGTTGCTCAAATTGACTAAGTTAAAATATCAAATGTGAATAAAACTGAGTAGCAAACGACGAGGATAATTGTTTCGATACATCTGCACCTAGCATCCCGGGGATCTGATAAGTGTTTGAAGAACAAGATTGCAGGAGAAGATCAGGTCGAAGTAGCAACGTTCTCGGTGTTGGCCTTGGTAGCTTCATCGTCAGCATTGGCTTTGGTGGCCTCATCATCAGCATGGGCCTTGTCGGCTTCAGCTTCAGCGTTGGTCTTGGCAGCATCAGCATCCGAGTTGGCGGCATCAGTCTTCGCGGCATCAGCGTCCGGCTCAGTAGCAGCCTGCTCGGAAGTGGCTGTGGCCACCGAGCTGGAGGCCGCAGTCTGGGCGAGGAGTCGCGCCGTGTCGTCAAGAGCCGCACCTGAGGAGGTGCCGAACTCGAGAGCCGCAGTGTCGATCTCCATATCCACGCTCTCGGCCTCTTCCTCGCTGTCCGCGACGACCGCGGCCTTCCCCTTCCCGGCCTTGTAGCGTTCGCTCTCGAAGCTGCCCAGATCAGACTCGGTGACGTCCTCGTCTTCTTCATCGTCGCCTTCGTCCACCTCGGTGTCGGGCTCAGTGAGACCGTCGATGAAGCGCGTGGTGCTTGCGTATTGGGCGACCTCGTACGCGACGGCCTGGCGGAGAGCCACGCAGTCGGTATCCGTCTCCCACTTGGAGTCCTCACGCATCTCGCGGACAACCTGCAAGTTGAGGTTCTCGTACCAGCTGGTGATGAAGAGCAGCATCATATCAGCGCCTGCCCGAGCTCCAGACGCCCTCCACTTCTTCAGCTCGGCCTTCACACCGTTCAGCTTCGCGGCAAGTCCGCGGATAGTTTTTGGCGCAGAGTCCTTGGGCCAGAACACCTCATGGAGCTTGAATACGGTGCGCACCAGGTCGGTGCCCACACCGCTTAAGCGCTGAAGCTGCCCCTGCATGACCGTGATGCTATCTTCGATCTCGGCCTTGGTGTCCATGGGTTCGCCCTTCTCAACACGAGCTGCTCGGGCCTTCGCCAGGGCAGGCTTGCAAGATGACTCGAGGTCGGGGAAGATTTCTGAAAAAGCTATTGAGAAGATCAGAAACAGAAGCCGAGTAGAAAAACAAACCGAGCAGCGGAGAAGCGCAAGAAACAAGAAAAGGGCGGAGAAGTAAGCACTTACTGTTCAGATCGAAGAGCAGCGCCTGCAGCTTTTTCTTCCATGTTTCTTCATCAGCAACATGCTTCTCTTCCACCTTTCAGAACTGCGCCAACTGGAGCAAAAGATCCGCGTTGCTTTCCTTCAGTGACTTGCATTCCAGCTCGAGGGCCTGTCGCTTCGCTGTGGCTGCCGTTTCGGCCTTTTACTTCTCGGCCACCGCGTTGTCCCTCTTGGTGGCTAGGTCAGTGGCTTTCTTGAGAGCAGTTCGCACTTGGTCCTGCAGTGGTTTCAGCTCGGCGAGGTGCCTTTTCTTGAATTCCACCTCAAGGGTTGCAATCTGCGCCTGCACCTCAGCGGGCTTGAGGCAGTCGAGATGCTCTTCGACAAACTTCTTATGATCTTCTGTGAAAAGCAAAGCACGGTCAGCAGAGTAGCAAAGATGAAAGCAAGAAAACAAGCCCAGAAGACAGCAACATACCTTCCAGTCTCTTGATCGTGGCTTGCCCATTCTCAACAAAGGCACGGCAGTTCGCGTGCTCATCGGCCAGGGCCTTAAACTTGCCTGCAGAGTAGGACGGGTTAGAGCAGAAAGCGAAAGCGGGCGTAAACATCAAACGCAGGAACCGCAAAGCTAAAGGCTTACCTTCCACTTCAGAAAGTCTAAGAGTGCTGTTCATGACATCCTTATCCGCCACCTCAGCGGACTTGAGCTCCTTTTCCAGGGCCTCGAGGCGCCTCCTAGCAATGCTGTGGTTCCACAGCAGTCGCCGGTACAGATTGGTTCTTTTCAGAAGGCAGTTCTGGGAGGAAGAAAGAAAAGGAGTCAGACAAAGACGGGTAGATTCAACCCGAGAAGGCGGCAACTCGGTTGAGTACCCGCCTACTCGGCCAGAATCTCGGGGACTGGGGGATGGATAAGAAGAAGCAGCAGAATAGAAGAGAAAGAAAATGCAACTCGGGACGGATGAAAAAAGCTTACCGCGTAAGTTTGTTCAATATCCTCCGCGGCCTTGCGATGGACGAAGAGCTTGGCGGCAAGAGTGCTGGTGTTGGACGCAATAGTCATGGGTTTATAACCCATGTCTGCCTTGTTCCAGTCGACACGCATGTGGTCCAGATCGCCCAGAGATGTGCCGTGCCAATTCATGTTGCCGAGGACGTCGCTGTCCCACTCAGCATCGATGAATCCAACCCGGTCGACTATCTGCTCAATGCCCGTGGATGTCACCTCGGTTTCTGCAACCTCGCGCGAGTAGAACGAGACGGATCGGTCTTTGTTCCTGGCTGGAGGCTTGGAGTCCACCGGCGTAGCCTGTTTGCCCCTCCGAATAGCGAGCTTCCTCTCGACTGGGGTCAGTGGAATGTCGTGCTGTTGGCTCACCTTCACCATGTAAGGTGGGTAGGTGGGTGGATCCGGGAAGTTAGACCACGCGGCCGCCTCAGGCTCATGAATGGTGAGCTGGCCAGGCTTGGCAGTTGGTCTTGGCGGTAGCATCGTGGCAGCACCACGCGTACCACTACGCGAAGGATTCCTGCGGACAGCGCCATCTGACTGGCCAGTTGGCTTCTCGGCGGCCTGGGTCTCGGCAGCCTTTTTCTCGGCAGCCCTCTTCTCGGCGGCATTCTTGTCAACAGCCTCCTGTTTGATCTTCTTGATAAGCTGCTGGGCTGGAGGGCTGGATGTTGTCTTAGTCTTCTTCATTGATGGAGGGCTTGGCGCGGTGGAGGAAGTGCCCTGCTGGGTAGGCGGAACCAAAGGCGCGCTACTCGGCGCGGCATCCGGCTGAGCGCTACCCTGCGCGGCGCCTGGTTGCGCGTCGCTCAGAGGGTATTGCTCCGCCTCATTGACTACTTCAACCCGCTGCTCGGCAGCGGGGTCTTGCTGTGTGGCATCTGGTCCTTCTACCCGCGGCTGGACCGCGGGGTCGTCTTGCTCAGCAGCCTTTATCGCTGGCTGCTCCTGGTCATCTTCTCGCCGCTCAAGGGCGACAACATCATCATGTTTCTCGGGGTCTTGATCTAGATTCTCCTCGGCCGTGGCGGCCGGAGGAGAAAGCGGTCTTGTGTCGTGATCAGTGTCCCGCGCTTCTTGATCTGCGCGGGTCTGCTGCTCCTGCTCGGCGTCGGGGGCGTCGCTATCCATATATCGAGCGTCGTCAGAGTCGTCCCCTTTCACGGGAGAGGACGCACGCGCTCCGGCCTGCGCTGCGGCTCCAGTCTCGTCGTCGAGATCGATGAGGTTATCGACGTCGATGGCGGATTTCTTCTTAGTCACGGTGGGCGCGAGAGCGGCGTCAGCGTTCAAGGGGGCTCTGAAGAAAGAAACAAGTTCAGGAAAAAGAAAAGGACAGAGGAAATCGAGGAGAAGCAACGAAGGAGAAAATGCTTACCCTTTGCGGGTAGGGATGTTCCGCCCTTCTCGCGTCGCGGTCTTCTTGGTCGTCTTCCCGGTCGTCTTCTTCTTCTTGGCGGGGGGCTCCTGAGCACCGCTACCCGCCCGTTTGCGGGTAAGAGGAGCAGCAACCGAGAGCGGCTTAACGACAAGGGCTTCCTCGTTCTCCTCCTCGTCCTCTTCTTCAGCATCAGCGCCGCCTGCGAAGTGGGAGAGAAGGAAAACAACTCAGAAGCAAGGATAAATTGGGCAGCGCAGCTTGCGACCAGGAAAGACGAGCTCAATTACCTTCGTCTTCGTCCTCGGTCCAATCACGGACAGATGCATCGACGTGATGCTTCTCTGTCTGAGCATGGGGGAGGTTGAGCCCGTCCGCGGTCTCGAAGGAGACCTCGTCATCCTCCTCTCGGTCCGCCGACCAGTTGTCCTCAAAGCGCTCCATGCTCTCAGTAAGCTGGCGATCAAGGACCTGCAGAATAGAGAGACACCACAAGTTAGTCGAGTAGCATGAAGGCACCCTAACCGACTAGGCGTGCAAACACAAAGCACACTAAGCCTAGGGAAATTTGCTAAGTGTTCTACTCGGCAAGGCGTGCAAACACAAAGCACACTAAGCCTAAGCAGTTCTCCTAAGTGTGCTACCCGACATGGCGTGCAAACACCAAGCACACTAAGCCTAAGCAGTTCTGTTAAGCGCCCTACTCGGCGCAGAGTGCAAATGCTAGTCGCAGCAAGGAGGAAAGGCTATATACTCGGATTGCGTATGCAAGAAGCAGAGTAAGAAGCACATACCCGTTCAATCGGCTTTGTACGGCTGTATGGGATGAAGCCATACTGCCAATTGTCTCTGAGGCCGGTGGTGAGGATGGACCGCGCATGAGCGGCGACGTCCGCGTTGCTGAGCTCGAACGTGGTTGTCCGAGTAGAATCGCAGGGGCCGCCCATGTAGCACATGGAGTGGGCGCGTTGCTGGAGCGGCAGCACCCGCTTAGAGATCCAGCAGGCAACCGGATCGTCGCTCTTGAGCCCCTCTCCGATCAGATGGGCAAGGCGCTCCTCCATCTGCGTCAGGTTCCTGTCCATGGACGGCTTGGTATTCCAGTTCTGCCCGGAAGGAGCTCGGTTGCTCCACGGGGGCAGATTGATTCTGTCCTCCACCTTGGCTCCCTTCTTGGCGGGTATGTTCTTGACGTATAGGAACGTCCTCTGCCACTTGCGGACGGAGTCCAATCCCTTGATGCGCGGATGATTGGTTCCGGGGCGCTGCACCATCATGGCGCTGCCGGTCTCCGTTATCCGGCTGCTGGTGTCCGCACCATCCTTCTTGCCTTTGCTCTGTTGGCGGAAGAAGAAGTACTTGGACCACGTCTCCGTCGTGGGGAGAACGCCGAGGAAGGCTTCGCACACCACAGCGTGGTAGGAGAGGAAGACGACGGCGTTCGGGGGCAGATGGTGCATCTGGAGTCCGTAGTGGTCGAGGAAGGAGCGGAGAAAGTTCGATGCGGGGAGCCCGAATCCTCGCGCGAAGTGCGCGAGGAAGACGACGTACTCTCCCTCTTCTGGAGCAGGAACGAGCTCGTCGCCAGGTTGCCGGCAGCGAACACCGGGAGTAACCCTCCGGGTGTTCACCAGCCATTGGCAGTCCTCGGCGGTGACCTCGGACCCTGCCCAGCCGGCACGAGCGTTGTCGTCGCGGGCCATGGCGGAGAGGAAGAAATTGGAGAGAAAAGATCGAAGATTTGATGGAGTGGAAGAGCTCGCGGCGGCGCAGTAAGTTGCGCGGCGGCGAGGAGCTCTGCGGCGGCGGAGAAACGAGAAGGCAGAGGGGAATTGCGAGCGGAAGAAGAAGAAGGAGTTACCGAGGGGGTATTTATACCGCTCCTCGAGTTACCGTTACGAGTTGAGGAAGTGGGATCGATCGTGGCAGTAATCGCGTGGCGTGGGTCTGTGGACCGATTAGAAACGCACACAGCGCGGAACGCGCGCGTAACGGCCGCATTAGATCCCACGACGAGATCGTGGGCGATTACTGCGCGTGATGGGACGTTACGAGCTGGTGGGCCCACCCCGTGAAAACTGGGCGCGTGGCCTGTCAGTTACCGGGCACCGAGACGTCGAAGTCGTGTCCGCGTGACACGTGCCCAGTTGCAGCGCCGAAAGCCGGATTGTGCTCTGTCTCACAGAGATTCTGTTTCAAGATTTCACCAAGTCATTTTACTCGGCCACAGAGAAGAGAAGCGGCCCTACTCGAAAGGAAGGAAACAAGACCAAGGGCTACTCGGAGGCTTTCACCTGGCCTCCCAAAGCTCAAGGACAAGACTTTCAAGGTTGGTTTTTAAGCTGGCAGGGCCCAGTGAATGAATTCGCAGGGCTCTACCAGCTTCGGGGACTGCTGTCGGGGGGCTACCCCCGAGTAGGGTAAAGGAAAGTGCTAAAGGCAAGATCAGAAGGGGTGTTTGGCCGAGTAGCCGGCTACCTGGTACTCGCTACCCGGTCGACTGCTACCCGGTCTCACATCTAGACAGCCAGAAGAATGAATCAAGAGAGTTGTGCTTCTCCGAACAGAAGAGCTGGACCGAGTAGAAATGGCGGGAACCTACTCGGGCCAGAAGTCAAAGGAGCCGTTCTGACACCGAATCCCGCGTATCCCGGGTCCGTACTTGGCACTGTTCACAGCACTGTTCATCTGGGGACGGCGTGCCTGACAGCGACAGTGTGTCAGCAGGGCGTTGCAGGATAGGGGGGACCTACTCTGTGTTCGCACAGTGATAACAGACTGGTTACTTGGTTTTGCCCAACGACTTTCCGCATCAGGACAAGCTTAGTAGCCAAAGCTGTCAGCGGGAACTCGGAAGAAGGACGGTGTGCACACAATGTCGACACTTGTTTGTATTTGGCTGTATCCGGCTGGGCACCGGGTATATAAGGTGCCCCGCCGCCTCCTGCGCGAGGGACGAGACTTGGGCTGGATCATACGTTGAGATTCTTGACCTAATTCTACCCGGAGAGAGAAGAGTGGCTACTCGGTAGCAAGAACCATTGTACTGTGGCTACTCGGTGAGACACCAGAATACATAAAGAAAGGCAGGAGTAGGGGTTTTACCTCCTCACGAGGGCCCTGAACCTGGGTAGATCGTGTTGTTTGCAGTGCTATTTTCATCCTTCACGCGTCTACTCGTCGCGTGATCCCTCCCCGAGCGCCTCCAGCGTCCTTCGTCCCCACATCTTTAGCCATCCTATGGCATCTGCCGTGACACCACCACGACATGCAGCATGACGGATCCTTGTACACTAGCTTTGGCCCTGTCCCACGCCTCTTGCGAGACGTTGAGCGTCCTTTGTTCGATAGTCTTGGTTGGTCCGGCCATATAGACGTGGACAAGGCAAGGTCCGCGGTTTCCCTGATCGGAGCGGTCATCAACGTCTACGTCGATGGATTCTTCTGCATCTATCGAATGGAAGTCAAGGTCATTGTAGAAGATTGAGTTGGTACTCGACTCGAAGTTATAGCTGGGGTCGACGCGTGGTGGCGTCGGAGTAGCCACAGTAGGTGCTGATGCAGATTCCGACTCCACCGGCGAGGGAGAGTTGGGGAAGCGCAGGATGACTTATTGGTTGTCATGGAAGGGGAAGTCGCCGAACGCCTGATACATCCAAAACGTATCTCCTTTTCCGAACACTTTTCTTATTGTTTTCTTCTAAACTTGTGAGTTTTGGATACCACTAACACGGACCTAACGTTGTTTTTAGCAGAATTACCTTGGTGTCTCGTTTTTGTGCAGAAAAATAAACTTTCGGGAAAATGCCCAGAAAAGACCCCATTGGTCTTAAAACTCCAAAAGACCCTGGGAGCCAGAAGAGGGCCAGAAGAGGGGAAAAGAGGGGTCCACACCAACCCCCGGCCCCCCCCCCCCCCCGCCGCGCCGCCTGGTGGTGTGGGCCACTCCCTCACCCCCTCGAACTCCCCTTTCGACTACATATGCCTCGTAAACCTAAAACGCGGTGGGGGGTCATCATATTCCATAGAAACACAACAGAGCACCGCTGCCACCCCAAACCTTGATTCGGGGATCAGAAGTTCCTGTTCTGGCGCCCTGCCGGGACGGGGATTCGAAGGAGATCATCTCCATCGACACCGTCACCTCTTCTCCATCAACCATCCATGTTTCCCCGGTCCATGTGTGAGTAAACACCACTGTAGGCTGAGAGGGATGGAAGGGATTGGATGAGATCGATCATGTAATAATGCCAGATTGTTAGGGCATAGTGCCTAGTATCTATTGTTAGTGTTTTCTACCGTTGTTGCAACTTGTTATGCTTAATGCTTGTCGCTAGGGCCCGAGTGCCATGATTTCAGATCTGAACATGTTATTGTTTCATGAGTATAATGTTGTTTCTTGATCATATCTGCAAGTTGTTTTACACATGTAATTGTCCGGAACCCGAGGCCCCAAAGTGACAAAAATTGGGACAACCGGAGGGGATGGCTGTGATGTGAGGATCACGTATGTTCATGGAGTGTTAATGCTTTGCTCCGGTGCTTTATTAAAAGGAGCACCTTAATTACCAGTAGTTTCCCTAGAGGCCCCGCTACCACGGGATGGTAGGACAAAAGATGTTGTGCAAGTTTCTCATTGCGGTCACGTATGACTATATTGGAACACATGCCTATGGTTTGCCTACATGTTTGATGCTTTATATTATTATCTGCAATGCCCTAGTTAGATTATTACATGAACTATGTTATCCATGCAACGCCCGTCCATCCATTCCCTCTATGCCTACTGTACTTCACATCATGTTGTTTTCCGCAATTGCTACTGATGTTACTATTTTACTACTGATGTTATTTTATTTCTACTGCTGCTATAAAACTGTTACCACTGATAAATTGTTGCAAGCAAGTCTACTTTCAGATCCAGCTGAATTGACAACTCACTTGTTAAGGCATATAATTCTTAGGCTCCCCTTGTGTCGAATCAATAAATTTGAGTTTTACTTCCCTCGAAGACTGTTGTGATCCCCTATACTTGTGGGTTGTCAAGACTATTTTCTGGCACCGTTGCCGGGGAGAATAGCTTTATTTATTTTCTCACTTGATCATGATATTGTTTGCTGCAACCCGTTCATCATGGGTAAGACTCGTGATGGAAAAGTTCCTATATTACCATCCACTACTAGAAGAGGTACAACTCTGAACACCTTTGTTTCTCTTGATTCTCTGTTATGAGTAAGCTTCTTACTCCACCACATGCTACACGTATTGTTACTTCTGCTGAGTCTGAGAATGCTTCTGATACTTTTGATGATTCTTCTAATGTGCTTGATGATACTGGTTCTCTAGGTCCTTTCCTAGATGCTACTATTGCTAGATCCAAACAAATTAAAAATCCTGAAATTTCTATTGAAGATATTGGTACACCTGTTAATTCAACTGAGCTTATTGATGATCTTGATGAAACCTATATTGAACTTAATGATGATTTTATTGAAGAAGCTCGTGCGACTACCGGTGCAAGTGCTCTTAAGAGTCTTCTTGCAAGACATGCTGTGAAATATAAATCTTCTCTTGACGCTAAGTTTGCCACATCTCCCATACACATTATAGACAAGGATTATGATTTATCTTTAGATTTATATTATATATCTATTCTTGAGAAGGATCCTTTTTGTGGAACTGAGAATAAAAGTGCTATGGAACACATAAGTGAGCTTTCATGTTTGAGTAGTTCATTTTCTGATGATACTAAGTTGCCTACTTATTTTGTTACCAAGATCTTCCCTCTCATTGACAGATGAAGCTAAAATTTGGTTTAACAATCTGTCACCTGGGTGTATTACTGATCCTATGTATTTGGTTAATGTTTTATTTCAAAAACATTTTCCTGCTAGTGCCCAACATGTTGTTGTGCAGGACATCTTTAACTTTAAGCAAATTGAAGGAGAAAAATTGCATGAATCTTGGACAAGGTTTTCTTCTTTGATAAGAGCTAGCCCTGGATACCCATTACCTAAAAATGAGCTCCTAGATATATTTTATAATGGACTAACTGTTGAATCTAGGATATACCTGGATAGTTGTGTTGGTTGTATTTTCGGGAAAAGAATTCCAGAAGAAGTTGAGGAATTAATGGCTAAAATAGCCGAAAACAATGATGATTGGAATATACATGAGCCTACACCTACACCAGAGCCAACACCAATACCAACACCCAAGAAGAGAGGAATGATTGAATTAAATGGTGAAGTGATGAAGGAAGCCAAGAAATCTCTTAAAAAGAGGGGTATTAAATCTAAAGATGTGAAGAATTTACCTCCTATAGAAGAATTATGTAAGCCTATTCCTCATCCATCAACTGTTGAGGTACACTCTCTTCAATACTTTGATAATAGAGATATTCCCTATTCTAAACCACTTGATGAATGCTTAGATGAATTTGATAATTATATTGTTAGGCAAGACAACTTTAATAGGAGAGTGCAAAATTATCTTATGGAAAACTCTAGAGCTATTGATAATTTGCATGGTATTATTGAGAGAACCTCTAATGATGTTAAAATGCTTGTTAAACATTTTCAAATGGTTCAAACTCAAATTGATCAACTTACTAAAGTGCAAAAAGACATGCTAGCGAATGCTTCTAGAGATAAACATGTTTGTGAAATAATTACTAGAAGTGGTGTTTCTACTCAGAACCCCTTGTATCTTGAAGGACATCCTAAAAGAATTGAACAAGATTCTCAGCAACCTAAAAACAATAGTTCTCCTTCTAAGAAAAAGAAGAAGAGACATAAAAATGTTGTAGAATCTCCTGAACCTGCTAAAGATCCTAATAGTATATCTATTTCTGATGCTGAAACTGAAAGTGGTAATGATAAAAGTGATGTTTCTGATAAAGAAGAACATGTGCTGAACCTGAAAAGCTAACTAAAACTACAAAGTATACTAAGGAGGATTTCATTGCTAATAAACATGGTAATGAAAGAGAGCCTTGGGTACAAAAAGAAATGCATTTTCCTAATAAGAAACACAAATCAAAGGAATAAGAACATTATAACAAGTTTTGTGAATGGATGAAACCTCTGTTTTTTGCAAATCCCTTTGACTGATGCTATTAAATTGCCTCCTTATTCTTAATATATGAAAGATATTGTCTCCAACAAAAGAAAAATTCCTAATAAGGAAATTTCCACTATGCTTGCTAATTATTCTTTCAATTGCAAGGTTCCAAAGAAGCTTGGAGTTCCTGGTATTCCTACTATCCCTTGTTCTATTAAAAATAATTATGTTAGAACTGCTTTATGTGACTTGGGAGCTGGAGTTAATGTTATGCCTTTCTCTCTTTGTAAGAGACTCTCTCTTAAAAAATTGATACACAGCGATATATCTTTGCAAATGGCTGATAGGTCCACTATTATTCTTGTTGGTATATGTGAGAATGTTTCTGTTCAAGTTGCTACTAATTGCTTGATATTAACTAACTTTGTTGTGTTGGAAATGCCTGAAGATGATAATATGTCTATTATTCTTGGGAGAGCTTTTCTTAACACTGCAGGGGCTGTTATTGATTGCAATCAAGGAAAAGTAACTTTTAATGTTAATGATAAAGAGCATACTGTTTATTTTCCCAAGAAGATTGATAGAAGATGTGGTTTAAATTCAATTGAAAATATTGAGACCATCAAGATTGGAGAATTTTCTTGTCCCATTCCAGTACCACCAAAAGAATATGAAATTATTATGATTGGGACTATGTCCCTCAAGGTTGAGGTAACATGATTATTTAGTTATTAGCAAAGTTTTGCTTCATATGAAAATTGTTCTGGTAACAAGACTTGATCACCCTTGTTAACATAATGATTTTGAATGAAGAGGAAAATGTTTTCACTATGTTTTCACCTTCCCCACTATGTTTTCACCATGTTTACTTTTGTTATCGCATTGCTACATGAGTACAATAATGTTTTCCATCATCCATATTCATGTTTTCCTGATGATTTCACCCTGATTAATATGGTTATGCATGTTTTCACCACCCATACTTTTGTTTTCACCACTAGCACTTTTGTTTTCTTTGGACATTTTTCCATTAGAGTGTCATAGAACCTCTATAGTTCTGGTTTTGGTTTTATTTTCCACCTTTTCACTTTCGTTTTCCTGGTTTTTATTAATTATTAAAATTCTGGAAGTACCTCAAAAAAAAAGTTTCTCGAAAAATTCCAGAAAAATTATAATAAATTTTTACGTCAAAATGAGGTAGAGAGCCACCTAGGAGGCCCCAGGGGGACCCACCAGTCAGGAACACCATGGGGTGGCGCGGCCTGCCCCCTGGTGGCGCCAGCACATGGTGTGGGGCCCCCTGGCCCCCACTAACTCTCTCCATGCCAAATTCTTCTCTCCCACCTCCCAAACTGAAAACATTTCCTGGAACCCGTGTTCTTGTTGTTCTTCCTCTGGATTTTCGATCTCCTTCTTCAGACCATCATTTGTGCTGAGATTTGGTGTGTTTGATCTCCGGTATGTGACTCCTTCGATGATCCAAGTTGAATTTTATTTAGTGAAGTATTTCTTGAGTATTTTGGTACTGTAGGTGACAGCTTATGTGAGTTTGCATGCTTGATTTGAGTAGAAATAATGTATTTTTTATGTATGTTTAGCTCTCATATAAGGCCATATGGTAGTTTCCACCTTATAGTTCATCGAAATTTATTTTTGTGATGATTGTTGAAAAATTTCAGAGATGGAGCACAATGTTCATCAACTAAACCAGCATGAGTTGGAGTTGCATGAGCTCATGATCGTGCTCCACGAAGAGAGAGTGTTCCCATCAATTTATCCGTGTCAGGAATTCATGAGGATTACAGAAATTTTGCAGGATTTCAACACTCTTTTGTATAATGCAGGTTGGACCGTTTCATTGAGGATGAACCTATCCAACATGAAAAACTAACTATGTTTGTGGTGCAGGATTTTCGTTTTAAATGGTCCTCAACTAACCCTATGGTCCACTACAAAATTTACAATAAAGCTGTAAACTTGCCTTTCAGTGATTTTTGTGCGGCTATCAAGGTACCAGAGTGGGGTTCTTGTGAGAACATAAGAGGGCAGCCTAAACCACTGTTGGAATGATATGAGGAGATTTGCCAAGGCAGAAGCTTCACCGGGGAGAGTGGTAAAATACGATAAATTCATCTCCCTAGCATTTGATACTTTGCCTATTTTATTTCTAAATGTGTGCTAGCTGGAAAAACTTCCAACAGGCTATCTGTTTATGATTTGGCATTTATTTCAGCTGCCTTAAGATGTGATAAGTCTTATAACTTTGGCGCTTTAATTGCTTACTGATGGTGCATATCTTGCACTCGTTGGGATACCCCAAGAGGAGGGTGTGATGATCACAGCGGTAGGAAGTTTTCCCCTTAGTTAAGAACCAGGATTATCAAGCCAGTAGGAGAAAGAGAATCTTCGGAAGGTTGATGCCACTGAAGGTGGTGCTGGCGCTTCACCAGTGTCAGCAACAACGTGGAACCTGCACACAACACAATAAAATACTTTGCCCCAACGGTACATTGAGGTTGTCAATCTCACCGGTCTTGCTGAAAACAAAGACTAGACGTATAGCGTGGAAAAATAGTGTATGCTTGCAGAAAGTAAAGAAAGCAGGAAATTGTTGTGCTTTGTTTAACAGTGTGGAAAATTGACCGGGGTTCGTAGTTTCACTAGTGGTGTCTCTCCATAAAAGATAGCATGTTGGGCGAACAAATTACAGCTGGGCAATTGAAAAATAGAGGTTGCACCGTAGTGCATAATATGACATGAACATTATTATGCTATTTAGTGCGGGAATTACAACAAGATACATAGACCGACATCCATCTGCATCTATGACTAATAATCCACCCTCGGGTTATCATCCGAACCCTCAGGTATTAAGTTGCAAGCAATAGATAATTGCATTAAACAAAGTGTGTAATGTAAGCAATGATTATGCACGCGGACACTGTTACCGCTGTTTTCTCCCTAATGGGAACAGCACATCCTCCCCCTTCAAGTTTCTGTCACTCGAGCAAGGCAACAAGGAGGCATGAACCCACTATCGAGCATAAATACTCCCTCTTGGAGTCACTAGCAGCTACTTGGCCAGAATAACCACTAGCAACGGAGAGCATGCAAGATCACAAATAACATATGCAAATAAAGACTATAATCAACTTGGCACAAGGTCAATATTCATAGGATCCCAGCAAACACAACACATAGTATTACATAAGATCAATCTCGATCATGATAGGCATCTCACGAGATCTAAACATGGAGGCATATGAGGAGAAGACAACCATCTAGCTCAGCTACGAACCCGTAGTCCAAGGATGAACTACTCACGCATCACTCCGGAGGCAGGCATGGTGATGAAGAGGCCTCCGGTGATGATCTCCTCTCCCGCGGGGTGCCGGAAACAGCTTCAGAACCCCCCTGATCTAGGGTTGACGATGACGGCGGTTGCGGAACTTTTTTTGGGATTTTGATCAGGTGTTTAGGGTTTTCCATCCGGGGGTCTTAAATAGGCGAAAGGGCGAAGGTGGTGGAGGCTAGGGGGACCCACACCCATAGCTTGCGCAGCCAGGGGGCCGCGCCACCCTATGGTGTGGCCCCCCTGCTGCCCCTCTTCGACTCCTCTTCGGTCTTCTGGATGCTTCCGGGGAAAATAGGACTTCCGGGCTTTGAATTTTCCAATTCCAAGAATATTTCCAGAACAACTTTTCTGAAAATAAAAAACATCAGAAAACAGGGAACTGGCTCTGTGGCATCTTGTTAATAGGTTAGTCCGGAAAACGTGGGATCACTTACCGTCTCTTGCTTAACAGTGAGAAGTGCGGAATTTGTGGAGGTCTTATTGCCTCGCGCTTGCTAGCTTTGCATGGTTTGGAGCCACTCCCTCTAGACCTGCAATTTCCTATAGAGAGGTTGGATCTTATTTCCATTGTTCAACATAAGTTTATTTCTACCCATGCTCACTTGCACAATTTATCTTTTGAAATAACTTTCTCCAAACAATCCAGGTGGAGAGTTACTAAAACTGTTAGGAAAGTACTTTTGTCTGCACCTCTTTTGTTTAATCTTAATAGCATGCAAGGATGGATGCTTTCTGAGAGTGAGGTGGACACATACTTTGAGCACCACTCCCGGCAAGGGGAGGATGCCAGAGAGGGGGGCGATGGTGATTTCGTCCAGCCCTCCGACGCCACGGGGATCCCGTACCAGCACCCCGGTTATGACTATGCGCCTGCTGCTTCATCTTCCTCTTGGGCGCCCGAGTACGACCATGCGTGGGAAGACCCACCACAGTGGGGATACTTCACGCGCCATGATTTATCTCCACTTAGGCCAAAATCCTAAGCTTGGGGGGAGGTATATCGACATCACACTCATCAATATATCATGTTCGGTCGGTTCTTTGTATATCCATGTTCTCGCTTCTTTTGTTTGTTTTCGTTTTCTTTCGCTTCTTTTGTTTCTGTTTGTTTTATTATTTTGTTCTTGTTTTCCAAAACACAAGAAGACCAAAAATATTTCTATTGTTTCTTTTTGTTTGCTTCTTTAGTTTCTTTTGTTGGTTTGCTTTCTTTTCTCATTTCAGTTTAGTATTCAAAAATTCGAAAATATTTTGCTTCATTTGCTTGTTCTTTTTGTTCTTGTTTTAAATCAAAAACCCAAAAATATTTGGTGTTCTTCTTTGGTTTTGTAAAGTTCGTTGCAGAGTTCACCGTACTTCCGTGTCTCCATTGGATCTTGATTATCATTCTATATTATTCAATCCACCAGTGAAGAGCAGTAATGACGATTTACGACAATCCCAGTTGCGGTGAGAGGCTGGTATGAACTCTATTTGTTTTATTTTTGTACATATACTCGTTGTGTCAACATTCTTAGTCCGTTCATGTAAGGTGTATGTTATTTAACTGGTGCTTGGTAGTTCGTGCTCTCATGTGTAGTTCCAACTTATTAATATAAGATAGCATGTCGTATGAATGTTTGCTTGCATGATTTTATTCATAAAAGGGTATGACATTGTGGTGTCTCCCTCTGATTGTTTCGCTTGGATCGACTTGGCACATGCTCACGCATGCTATGACTAAAAACAAAACATCACTTAAGCCTCGATGATTTATTTTTCCTTAGAGTATTTGTATCATTTGTATACCCATGTTAATTTTGTTTTGTCGCAATCATGATTATGACATTTGTTGCTCTCTTGATTGTCGCTCCCTGTCTATTGCTAGCCTCCACCTGTACTGAGTATGAGCTCTACTCGTGCATCCCACCCCAAAAACCAAAGTTTGCCAAATGTGTCCACCATACCTAACTATGTATGTGGTATTTAACTGCTACTACAACTAAATTTCTCGTGTGCTACCTTTAAAACCTACTAAAAATTATTCTTGTTTTGTGCCCATGTTTAAGCCCATGAGGACGTAAATAGAGAATATTTATCTCACTTGTTGATTGGATTTCACACCCTGGACTAGTGGCTTCATCCGCTCATCCAATGATAGAAGAGCCAGCAGCGTGGTGCCTAGCCCCCAATTAATACAACAAATTCTCTTCACTCTTTTTGCCCCTGATTTGTCAGTGAAAACATAATTGTGTAAACAAAAGAGAAAGAAGGATGACCTTCTACCCAGATGCGTCCTTCTATGGGAGCCTCTCTTGTGAAGTCTAGTTGGCTTGTGACATACTGTATTGTTTGTTTGCCATCCGTTGACATAAGCATACACCTCTCTTAAAAATGTTTTCAATACCTCGTTTAATAAAATAAAAGCTCTAGCACATGAGTTAATCCATGCTTCCCTCTGCGCAGGGCCTTTCTTTTATTTTTATGTTGAGTCTTCACCTTCTCACTTTATGCACCTTCTTGAGAGCATGGACGTTATTCTTAGTGTAATGTGCTTGTCCCAAAACACGGTTGATAGTGGTATAACTTTGATGCTTGTATCTTTGATATATTTATTTCTAGTCTTCATTTGAACTTCAGAGGTGCCCTGGCATTTATGTTTTGCTCCACTATTAAGGGAAAGCGAGTACACTTCCTATTTTCTGTTGTTTTTAGTTTCAGAAAAGTTGTTCTGGAAATATTCTCGGAATCGGAAAATTCGAAGCCCAGAAGCCTTAGAATTTCTGAAGGTTCCACGGAGTCCCGAAGAGACCCGGAGGGGGGCTACACGGGGGCACACCATAGGGCGGCGCCCCCTGGCCGCCCCATGGGGTGGTGTGGGACCCTCGGGCGACCACCTCCATCGCCCTTTCACCTATTTATTCCCCCCGAGGTGTAAACCCTAAAAATATATACCAACTGAGGCCTCCGTCGTCGTCAACCCGAGTTCGGGAGGGTTCTGGAGTTCTCCCCGGCACCGTACTGGGAGGCAAAATCATCTCCGGAGGGATCTACACCACCAGGCCCGTCTCCGGAGTGATGCGTGAGTAGTTCATCTTTGTACTACGGGTCCATATCAGTAGCTAGATCATTTTTCTATCCTCTTTATGCCTCATGTTTAGATCTCGTGAGCTGCCCTACATGATCGAGATCAACTTATTGTAATGCTACATGTTGTGTTTGTTGGGATCCGATGAATGTTGAATGATATGTCTCTTAATTATCAATCTATCATGTTGTCTTCATGTGTATGTTATTTATGATCTTGCATCTTCTTCGTTGTTAGTAGATGCTCTGGCTAAGTAGATACTAGTAACTCCAAGAGGGAGTATTTATGCTCGATAGTGGGTTCATGCCTCCTTTGCATCCGTGCTCGAGTGACAGAAACGTGACGGATGGAGGATGTGCTATTGCCATTAGGGAGAAAACAACGATGTTTACATTGTTTACATTACACACTTTGCTTACTGCGATTATCTGTTGCTTGCAACTTAATACCCAAAGTTTGTTCGGTTGATATTCTGAGGGTGGATTATTAGTCATAGATGGAGTTGCATAATGGTCTATGAGTCTTGTTGTAATGCCCGCATGAATCACATAGTAATCATCATGTCATGTATGCTTCAATATCTATCAATTGCCTAGCTGTAATTTGTTCACCACGCATGTTATCTATCTTTTATGGAGAGACACCACTAGTGAACTATGGACCCCGGTCCATTTTCTCATACTGATAATACAACCGCTGTAATTACTGTTTTCACACTGCTTCCACTGTTTTCACACTGCTACTATTGTTTTCACATTGTTCTCCTACTGTTTTCAACACCATAAATTTAACCTATTTGTTATCAGCAAAATCGATGAGATTTACAACCTCACTGATTCGTTGGGGCAAAGTGAATGGATTGTGTTGTGAAGCTTCCACGTTGATGTTGAACCGGTAGTGCGGCCTACTACATCAACTGCATCAACCTTCCGAAGTTGCTTGTCCTCATACTGGTCGATTCAACCTTGGTTTCTTTTCTGTGGGAAACTTGCCGCTGCACTCTTCACACCTTGCGCTTGGGGTCTGCCAACGAGCGTGTGTCTACACTCCATCAAGCTTTTCTAGCGCCGTTGCCGGGGAGGAAGAGAATTTCTGCAAGGGGGGTCTCTCACTTCCAATTACTTTGTTTCAGTTTTGCTTAGTATATTTTATTTTGTCTTGTTTGCTTATCTTTATCAAAAACACAAAAAAATAGTTCTTATTCTAGTTGTTGTTTTTATCATGTTTTTAATCTTGCTAAAATGAGTACCCCTAAGAACACAAAGTTGTGTGACTTTACTAGCACCAACAACAATGATTTCATTAGCACACCTATTGCTCCACCTGCTCCTACTGCTGATTTTTGTGAGATAAAGCCTGCCCTGTTAAATCTTGTTAGGAGAGAGCAATTTTCTCGTGTTAGTACTGATGATGTTGCTGCCCATCTTAATAATTTTGTTGAACTATGTGAGATGCAAAAATATAAAGATGTAGATGGAGATATTATTAAATTGAAATAGTTTCCTTTCTCTTTGAGAGGAAGAGCTAAAGAATGGTTGCTATCTTTGCCTAGAAATAGTATTGATTCTTGGACTAAATGTAAAGATGCTTTCCTTGGAAAATATTATCCTCCTGCTAAGATTTTATCTTTAAGAAGTAGCATTATGAATTTTAAGCAACTTGATAATGGGCATGTTGCTAAAGCTTGGGAAAGAATGAAATATTTCGTAAAGAATTGTCCCACTCATGGACTGGCTACTTGGATGATCATCCAAACCTTTTATGCAGGTCTAAATTTTTCTTCAAAAAACCTTCTAGATTCAGCTGCTGGAGGAACCTTTATGTCCATGACTTTGGGGGAAGCAACAAAGCTTCTTGATGACATGATGGTAAATTATTCTGAATGGCACACTCAGAGAGCTATAACAGGTAACAAGGTAAATTCTGTTGAAGAAACTTCCTCTTTGAGTTATAGACTTGATGCTATTATGTCTATGCTTGTGAATGTCCATGCTCCTATTGATCCAAACAATGTTACTTTAGCCTCTTTGGTTGCTCAAGAAGAGCATGTTGATGTGAACTTCATTAAAAATAATAATTTCAACAACAATGCTTATAGGAATAATTTTGGTCGCAATAATTATAGGCCATATCATGTTAATAGTGGTAATAATTATTCTCATGATAGAACTGTAATGTCTAATGAAAGAATTTCAGAAGTTGAAAGATCCACTAAATACTTTATGAAAAAGCTATATGAGCAAAATAAATTATTTACTAAGACCATGGAGGAACAATATGTTATGCTAAAAAATATCAGTTATCAACTTGAGAGTTTAAATAGATAAATATCTGGTTTGCAAGTTAAAATTGCTCGTGTTGAAACTTCTATTTCATCCATGTCTGAAGCACAATCTTCTTTGATCAATAGAATGGATGCTAAAACTGAAACTAAAGATGAGAAACCTTTGCTGCTACAAATGCTATTCAAATTCGAAATGATGACAATGTTAGGGATGTTAGCTGAATGCATGCTAGATGAAAGAGAAGGATAAATAGCTAGAAAGATAGATATAGCTAATGTTTGCACCACTACCCCGCCACTAGTAAAACTGAATCCTCTCATGCTAGTACTATGAATATGGCGTTCGCAAAACATATTGCAAATGCTCTCATGCAAATTAGAGAGGATGAATTAAGGGTGAAGCCTCTATCCCTAGGAAGTTAGATGATGGATGGGAACCCATAATTAAAATGAAGGTGAATGATTTTATTGTAATGCTCTATGTGATCTTGGTGCTAGTATCTCTGTTATGCCTAAAAAAATTATGATATGCTTGATTTGCCACCTTTGAGCATTATTATTTGGATATTCGTATTATTGATAATGTTAGAAAGAAACCTTTGGGAGAGTTGATGATGTTCTTATTATGGTTAATAATAACCTTGTCCCTGTTGATTTGTTTGTTATGAATATTGAATGCGATGCTTCTTGTCCAATTGTTTTGGGAAGACCTTTTCTTAGAACTATTGGTGCTGTTATTGATATGAAAGAGGAGAATATTAAATATCAATTCCCACTCAACAAAGGTATGGACACTTCCTAGAAAGAGAATGAATTTTCCTTTGATTCTATTATTCAACAAATTACAATTTGGATGCTTCTTCACTTGAAAACATTTGATTCCATTTTCTGGCCTAGCTAAAAGACTTAAAGAAAAGCACTTCTCGGGAGATAGCCCATGGTTTTATTTTTGCTTTTTTTCTTTGAGTAAAGGGGGTTGTATACTTCTGTAGCAACTCCTTTGTATCTTTATTTTCATGTTTTAGTTGTGCCAAGTAAAGTTTCTATCATTAGTTGGAGTTAGGTTTTGGATTTTGCGAAGAAAACAGATTTGTGTTGTCCACCGTAAAAAATTGTATAAATCACAGAAAAATCAAAATGACCTGAAACTTTTTGTACTTATTCCTCAGCTAATTGCGAAAAAAAATTGTTCTTTATGTTTTTCGAGGTGAGCAACTTAAGTGATTCTATCATTTTCTTACATTTGCTCTTTTACTATGTCAAGTGGATTTATTTGCTTCACGAAACATCAGCGGCTGTAGCTAATGTTTAAAAGTATCAATAGAACTTGTGCCCATGCAGAACCTATGGATTTTTTTTATTTTTGCACTAACCCGTAATGCGAACTACATTGAGTGTGGTGTGAAGGAAGTTTTCAAGGGTCACGAGAAAAGGGTGATATAATGTGATCAAGAAGAGTGCAAAGTCAAAGCTTGGGGATGCCCCTATGGTTCATCCGGCAAATCCTGAGAAGACTCAAGCGTCTAAGCTTGGGGATGCCCAAGGCATCCCCTTTTTCATCAACAATGTATCAGGTCACTTCTAGTGAAACTATATTTTTATTCGGTCACATCATATGAATTTTTACTTGGAGTGTCTTTTATGTTTCGTTTTGTTTTCTTTTGTTTTACTTGCTACGATAATATTGTTGGAACCTAGAATTGTTGTTTGGGAGAGAGACACGCTCCGCTTTTTCATATGAATACCCGTTATGCTTGTATTCTTAGTTTTTCTTCTAGTTACTGCAAAATTCCTTTTTAGCTCATGTTTTTCATGCATATCTTATTCAGAGTTGTTTGTTTTAGTAGAGTTGTGTTATTACTCTCTTGCTTGATTGTTGTATCTCTTGGATAGTTTTTGTTTAGTATAAATTTCTTGGTGTTGGAAAGCAGCAGTACAATTTCCGTGCTTATAAATGTGCAAATAGAAGCTTGTATAGACTGTGGCTAGACTTCTTCATGTCATGGTAGATGTTACTTTAATTTTAAAGCCTAGTGGTTATTTTGTAGCATGATTTTCTCAAATAGCTGAGAGTGTTTAATGTGCCATTGAAAGAATCATGAGTTGTTGTTGTCATATTGAAGCAAAAAATTTGTGGTGTTCTCCTTTCAATGTTTTATTTGGCTGACTTGGCACATGCTTCACTTATAGCCGCTATGATCATTTAGTTTTGAACTCGTAATACCCTTTATGATTTGATTAATGATGTTTTTGTCGCTATGCATGATTATGGCCATTATTGCTCTCTTGATTTGTCGCTCTCAGTCTTTTGCTAGCCTCCACCTGTACTGAGTATGAGCTCTACTCGTGCAGCCAACTCCCAAAAATCAAAGTTTGCCAAACGTGTCCACCATACCTACCTACATGTGGTATTTAACCGTCACTCCAAAGTAAATTGCTCATGTGTTACCTTTAAAACGTTCAAAATTAGTCATGTTTTGTGCTCCTGTTTTAGCTCATGAGGATGTAAATAGTGAATCTTTATCTCACTTGTTGATTGGACTTTCACACCCTGGACTAGTGGCTTCATGCGCTTATCCAATTGATAGAAGAGCTGGAAGCAGAGCGCCCAGCCCCAAACTTAATACAATAAATTATCTTCACTATTTTTGCACCTGATTTATCTTTCAGAGCATAATTGTGTAAATAAAAAAGAAAGAGGGATGATCTTCTACCCATATGTGTCCTTCTATTGGATTCGCTCTTGTGAAGTCTAGTTGGCTTGTGACGTACTTTATTTTCTGTTTACCATTCATTGACATAAGCATACACAGCTCTCTAAAAAATTGTTTTTAATATCTCTGTTTAACAAAATAAAAAGCTCTAGCACATGAGTTAATCCCTCCTTCCCTCCGCGAAGGGCCTTTCTTTTACTTTTATGTTGATTTTCCCTCTTCTAACTTTATGCACAGTTGAGAGAGCATAGTTGTCATTCTGAGTTTAATGTGCATTTGTTCCAGAAACATTATTAAATGATTCATGATGTGTTATTACTTGCTCTCAAATTATCTGTTCTAGTCACCCACTTGAACTTTGAAGGTGCCCTGGCATTTATGTTTTGCCCCACTCTTAAGGACAAGCGAAATATCATTTTGATATGTTTTCTCTATGCTCGAAACAAACGTATAGCTTTCAAGTGCATTATTGTTCATGATCTTTTATTTGTGTTACTTTTCATGATGCAAGGTGATTGCTAAGTTTCATTGTTAGAATTATATCTATTATGCCTGTGTTTTAAGTACTATGATCTCATCTTATGTATGATTTTACTTTAAGATGATCAAATTTATATTGGTAGCATGTCACCTCAGAAATTATTTATTTTTATCGTTTACCTACTCGAGGACGAGTAGGAACTAAGTTTGGGGGAGTTGATACGTGATGTCTATTGACGCTTCCACTACTAGGAAAAAGGGCATCAGTGACGCACCAAAGTGATGCGCCACTGATTCCCCAATGGTGCGCCACCGATTCCCGCCACCGATTCCCTAGAGGGAATCAGTGGCGCACCACACTGATGCGTCACTGATTCCATTAGGGATGTGCCACTGATTCCTATATACGTATACAGTTTTGTTTGTACACGTATTCATACGGTATGTATACATGTATTTATACAGGTTATACAATTCAAATAACATATTGCAAAGTAGTATAAATAGACAAAGCTGATCATTGTCGCAAATCGTCACATTCATAGCTAAAATCCGAAATACTGATAACTTTGAAATATTACAAGTTCATCAACACATAGTCTATCGTAGCAAGTCGCCCATCACAAGTTCATCGACACATAGTCTACCCTAGCAGTAGATCGCCTGTCTTGGTAAACGATAGAGAAGACGAGCAGCATCTAACCGGTCCTGGTACCAGCAGCATCTCGCTGCTCCGGGCTTCTCCTCGCCGCCCTAGCAGCAGAAGATCGCCGTCCTAGTACCAGCACCATACTAGCAGCAGGAGCAGCGCGTCGCCGGACCCTGTCCTCCTCCTCGCCGTCCTATGTGTCGCTTCCTACAACATTAGCGCATATGAGCATGAGAGTAGACCTCAAAAGATAATGCCAGGCCTGAATTAGCGCATAGTGTACTTCTAGTTGCTACTAGTAGCACCAGCAGCAAGAGCGGCAAAAAGAAACATAAGAAGCAATGGTAATGCCAGACCTGAATTTCAGTCCGCCTGAAACACAAGAAGAAATTCTTCAAGATGTACTCCATGATGATATAGGTATACAAGTAGTGCCTTGATGATTTCTAGTGCAAGTTTGTTGATGAAATTCTTGGAAAAAATCATTGCAACTGAATTTATCTACTCTAGTAGTGCAAGTACAGTTTGCCAACAAGATGTGTTCCATTTTAGTTTTATCTAGTACTCCTATACTGGTAGTAGTTTTATCTAGTAGTGCAAGATATCAGATCCAATATTCACTTCCATTTCAGTTTTATCTAGTACTCCTATACTGGTAGTAGTTTTATCTAGTAGTGCAAGATGTCTGATCGTACTACTATACTGGTAGCAACATGTAGCTTCCAGATGGAGTGTGTCACTCTCGTGTGCTAATCTGGGTATAGTACAGTGTTGAGACAAAAATCTGGACATAAATGGCAGCGGTACCACGAATGGTTGGCCACGATTAGTACTGCTCCGGATGGCCTACAACAAGAATACTAGGTAAAACAAAAAAAAGTTGCGCTAAAATTTCTGCATTTGGAGGGTAATGATTCATCCAGGCCAGGAAACACGAGTGGCCCATGAACATTTAAGCTCCTATTTACAGAGACGACAAGGAGAACAACTATCAAGATAACAGGAATATATGCTCCTTCTTTGCTACCAAGATAACAGGAATATATTCGTGTGAATTCCTACTGTTGTACCAGGACAAATAACCTTATAACACAAGAACCCAGAATCAAATAACTGCACCAGTGTATGTATCTTTTTTATCCAAGAATTATATATGAATATAAGAAACTGTTACTGTAGAAAAGCAGAGTCTGGTGGAAAAGAAAATTGCATAGAGTACAGTTGATTATTTGTGAGTACCTTGTTAAACCCAATACACGTATGCTGACAGATGCTTCAACTAGCGCGTTATGGACGCGAGGTGAGCGTAGCTTCCTGATCAATCTGCAAGAAGAGATGAACCTGATTTGGCCCATGACGGAGGAGGCGGCGCAATGGCTTCGTGTTCGTCGCGGACGACGACGTAGACGAGTTCTGTTGTTGCCTCAGCAGATCCTTCTACCACCTCGCCGGGACCCCCTTGGGCTCCTCCTCCGTGGTCGCCTTCTCTGTGTCCACTACATCCTTTGTGGGATTCTCCGCCCTCGCCGTCTCGGGCTGCTTGTCCTATGTTGCTGCTGGTGCAAACAGGATGCGTGGACAGCACCACCATGTAATGAGTTAGCATCTCCGTGGCAAAGGGCAAGCATATTACGAGAAAACAGAGGATAACACTACAGCATGGCCATCAAATAGAGGATAACACTACAACACCACCATGTATTGAGTTAGTATCAAGTGCGGTGTGATTCTGATGTATGCATGTAATCGTTTTCCTCGGTTCCTTGGTCATCTTCATCGCCATCAAACTAAAACCAGGGAAACAGTTAAGCCTGCAGGAATTTGCCATGGGAATTACTGGATCGACTTATGTACACTGCAGAAATAACATACGAGTATTAGACTTGGTCAGTGTCATCGAAACTTGGTGAATAGAAGAAGGCACCAACAACCGAAGCTGATAGGCACGGCAAAAAAGATAGTGCTACCTCCGATCATAAAAGCTTAGTACATTATTTTTCCTGCATAATTAAGCTCTCGACCGTGATGTCCCTGAACTGAACTGAGCTTCCTAGATGTATGTCGTCGCTGACAACATGTGTACAAGGTCTCGTATCTATGTACCAGCTGCACTCGGTACAATACAAGGTAGATAGAAGATCTAGACAGCAGCAAGGAAAACAATTTGCTGGGGATTTCGGATCCGTGCGTCTGTAAAACTTGGAAATTGCAGCGAATCTAGAGCGCCTTATTCGTGAACCAACAACAAGGATGTGAAGAGGAAGAATCAGAGGCCACACCAGGAGTGGCGTTGCTTGCGGCCGGAGGGGACGGAGCGCGGGAGTTCATGTAGCGGAGCGGATGTCCGGGTGGCCGGCCATCTTCTCGTCGTGGCCGCGTTTGCTGGTTTGCGTCCGTGGCGTTCGGCGTGCAGAGCCCTTCTCCCTAGGCGCGTGGACGCGGGGAGGCGAGATCGACGGAGTGCCCACGGTCGCCTGATTTCGTGGAGGAGCAGCTAGGGTTTCTGTCGGAGCGAGTGGAGGCACGAGAAGGGGGTGCGAGGGGGTCAGCAGTGAGGAGGAGACGGGTGGGTGAATGCCGGGGAGGGGTATCACCGGCGGGGGCTGGTGGGTGAGAGCAGGAGAGGACCTCGATCGGTGGGGGCGGCAGCGCAAGCGACGTGAGGGTGAAGAAGACTCTATCGGGAGGGGGTTGGATGTGTTCCTATCTTTTTTACTCCATGATTTTTTTTCTCTAATCGATAGCCTCTCTCTCTAGCTTTGCGTGCATCCATGTAATACCGCCGGCCTAAATTACATGTGCGCGGGTGCTAAGGCCTTCCGTAATGCATAGTATCTTAGCGCGCTATCATAGGTTGGAGTACAATCTAAGAAACAACCATCCTAAGACTAGTCATAGTGGGAAGTATCATACAAAAGTATCATGCATATGATAATATTGTATGATACTACGTCTCTAATGCATAGTATCGTATAGCAGTATCATAATCACACTCTATTTATTATTTTGTAGAATCTCAATACAAATATGTGTACAAGATTTGTTTGTCATTAATTTTCTTAGTTTTGCGTGTCATGATACGGTATCTACCTATGTTACTCTAATCTCCTCTCTCTTCCTTAATTGCATGCCACATCATCTTTTTTGTGGGACCAAGTTGCATGCTACTATCTATGATACCACCACTATGGGTAGTCTAATGCATTGTTTCTTATACATTGTATCTAAGTTAAGTTGCATTAATTGATTTTGGCCTAATATTTGCTTGTGATTGGACTAGCAACATTTTTTGCCTATGATCTCGTGCAAGAGTTGTATCTTATATAAGATACAACTACACTCTCTTTCTTCAATTAATAGGGTGCCACATAAGCAAATTGCCTATGATATCGTGTCAAGATACTCCCATTAGGGAAGGCCTAAGGCTGGTCACAATGGGGAGTAACATTGGCTAGTAACCTACACGCTTTGCTAGACTATGTTACTACCTCCACAATGGGTAGTAACATGTATGTAGTGTCATGCAACCATGCATTTATTAGGCTATAGACTCATTGTTTCTTGGAGTATGTGATGTTCCGGTAACATAGCTAGTTACCACAAGCACCTCTCTCTTCATTAAATACGTGCCACATAAGCAAACTTGTATTGGAGTGTGTGATGTTACTGCTAAGTTCCTCCCCATTGTGACCAGCCTAATAAAATTCCCCAAGGGCATCATACGTAGGTGCCGCTGGCGGTAACTCGTGCCCCTTCAGCTGGTCTCTCTCACCCCTTAACGTTGCCGCATTAATACGTGGTGCGGCTGCAGTACTCCCTCCGTCCGGGATTTTAGGTCCTCTAGCGAAAAACTATTTGTCCAAGAACACAACCACAATAAGGCCCGCTTCTATTAACTCCTCCCTCTAATTACTCTCCATTTCTCTCAAAATAGCACTGGCGATCAAACACAAGGTGCGCCTGCGGTAGTTAAATAGCACCGGCGATCAAACACAATGTGCGTTGGCGGCAGTTAGTACATGCGCACAACATATTTGGTACTCCTGCGGTAGTTCATGCTGCTAAAAAGCATATGCAGATCATACACGCGCACTATGTGCGCAGCCCATAGCTACTACTCCAAGACAGTTTTTCTCTGCATGACTCTTTCTAGAGGACAGTAGTACGTCTCTACCTAGTCCTAGCTAACCCTAGAACACATAGGACCAACTCGGTACCCAATTCCTAACCCTAGAACACACCAGGACCAAAAGATAGAGTATCTCGATCAAGCGCACCAGAACATGAAGAAAAGCTAGAGCGGTGGTACCTTCTGCTCGAGGTTGTACCCGTCCTGCTCCTCCCATTTTTTTTGCGTCAAGGTCGTCAGGCTACAAGGTGGGGTGCTAGATATAACCTAAGAAAGAACACACAACTATACACGCGGCTGATTCTATGGAGAATACATGGGTGACAGGTATCAGTGGCGCGCCTGTGCGTGGCGCGCCACTGATGCTCCATAGAATCAGTGGCGCACCGCCTAGTGGTGCGTCATTGATGCTAATGGGCATACATGGTACAAATAATCAGTGGCGCACCACTAGGCGGTGCGCCACTGATGCTCATCAGTGGCGCACCGCCTAGTGGTGCCCCACTGATTCTATTGTGTATACATGGGTGCCAGGTATCAATGGCGCACCAGTGTGCAGTGCGCCACTGATGCTATGACAATCAGTGGCGCACCCCTACGTAGTGCACCACTGATGCCTGGACATGTTTACTCCCAACCACATCAGTGGCGCACGGCTACATGGTGCGCCACTGATGCTAAGTCACCTATAGCCATTTTCCTAGTAGTGTTCTATTCTTGTAGACAGTGTTGGGCCTCCAAGTGCAGAGGTTTGTAGAACAGCGACAAGTTTCCCTTAAGTGGATCACCCAAGGTTTATCGAACTCGGGGAGATAGAGGTGAAAGATATCTCTCTCAAGCAACCCTGCAATTAAGATACAAGAAGTCTCTTGTGTCCCCAACACACCCAATATACTTGTCAGGTATATAGGTGCACTAGTTCGGCGAAGAGATAGTGAAATGCGAGTAATATGGATGGTTATAAGTAATAATAGCAATATGAAATAAATATGGCAGCAAGCAAACATGTAGCAGAACAGGCGGAAAACGGTGTTTCAATGCTTGGAAACAAGGCCTAGGGATCCTACTTTAACTAGTGGACACTCTCAATAATGATCACATAATTGAATAACTAAATATCTTCTCTTCACTATGCTACTCTTAACCCTTTCCGGTTGGATAACGAACACTAATCATTGCGTAGGGCTGCAAAAAGCATTCCTTAAAGTAAGCATTCCCATGTCTAGTTAGCCCCACACTGTCAAATTGAGCGCCCTAGAAGGTACTAGACAAACACCACAATTCATAGAGGAGACACACGCGATGTGCACACTATCACCTTCACACTGCGGGACAAGGTGACTCCAAAGTTCATATTAATAAAACACTTGAGTAGCACAAGATGAAGAGTAACATCTACTTATTCAACTAGATTACAAAGCTCACGGTCGCATATAGATCACACCATGGGAGAGAGAAATGAACCACATAGCTACCGGTAGAGCCCTCAGCCTCGGGGGAGAACTACTCCATCCTCATCATAGGAGACAGCAACGACGATGGAGATGGCGGTGGAGTCGATGGAGATGGCTTCTGGGGCACTTCCCCGTCCCGGCAGGGTGCCAGAACAGAGATCTGTCCCCCGAAACTTGGGTTGACGATGACGGCGGCTGCAGAAGGTTTCGTGGAATTTCGCCGATTTTCTTAGGGTTTTCCCTCGGAGGAGTATAAATAGGCGAAAGGGCGACGTCAAGGGGCCACCGGGGGCTCCTCACCACCCCTAGGCGCGGCCAGGGGTGGGCCCGCGCCTGGGCATGGTGAGGGCCCTCCGGGGCCCGTCTTCGACTCCTTTTCGGACTTCGGAAAGCCTTCGGGGAAAATAGGAACTTCAGGATTCGTGGGGTCCAATTCCGAGAATATTTCCACAACAACTTTTCTGAAATCAAAAACAGCAGAAAACAGGGAACTGACATTGGCACCTTGTTAATAGGTTAGTCCCGGAAAACATGTAAAAATGCTACAAAGAAGGGAAAAAACATGTAGAAATTGGCATAATATCAACATGGAACATCGAAAATTATAGATACGTTGGATACGTATCAAGAATCCCCAAGCTTAGTTCCTACTCGTTCTCGAGTAGGTAAACGATAAAAAAACATAATTTCTGAGGTGATATGCTACTAACATAAACTTGATCATCATAATGTAAAAGCATATGTAAGCTGAGATCATAGAACTTAAACACAAACATGATAAATAGAACTTTAATAATAAAGTATAGCAATCACCTTGCATCATGAGAAGTAACACAAATAAGATATCATGAATAACAATGCAAAGAAAGATATAACTTTGTTTCAAGTATAGAGAAAGCATGGCAAAGTGGTATTTCGCTAGTCCTTAAGAGTGGGGCAAAACATAAATGCTAGTACACCTTCAAAGTTCATGAGGAAGACTAGAACAAATAATTAGAGAACAAGCAATAACACATCATGAATCAATTAATAATGTTTCTGGGACAAATGAACATAAAACTCAGAATGACAAAAATGCTCTCTCAACTGTGCATAAAGTTAGAAGATGGAGACTCAACATAAAAGTAAAAGAAAGACCCTTCGCAGAGGGAAGCAGGGATCACTCATGTGCTAGAGATTTTATTTTATTAAACAGAGGTATTAAAAGTTTGACACTTCTCCCATCCATCTTACACAAACCATGGCTAACCGAATCCTCGGGTGTCTGCCAACAATCACATAACGTGGAGGAGTGTCTATATTTTGGGAGATGTATGCTAATGTCAACGAATGGTAAACAGAAAAAAATACAGTACGTCACAAGCCAACTAGATTTCACAAGAGCGGCTCCCATATGAAGGACGCAACTGGTGTAGAAGGTCATCCCTCTTTCTCTTTTGTTACACAATTATGCTTTGACTGATAAATCAGGGGCAAAATAGTGAAGAGATCTTGTGTGTATTAATTTGGGGCTGGGCACCCCGCTGCCAACTCTTCTATCATTTGGATAAGTGGATGAAGCCACTAGTCCAAGGTGTGAAATCCAATCAACAAGTGAGATAAATATTCTCTATTTACGTCCTCGTGAGCAAAAACAGGAACACGAAGCGGGAGTAATTTTGAAGGTTTTAAAGGTAACACATGAGCAATTTACTTGGAGTGGCAGTTAAATACCACATGTAGGTAGGTTTGGTCACAATGGGAAAACTTGGTTTTAGGGAGTTGGATGCACAAGTATAATTCCATACTCGGTACAGGTGGAGGCTAGCAAAATACTGGGAGCGACAAATCAAGAGAGCATAAGAGTCATAATCATGCATAGCGACATAAACATCACTAATAAAAGCATAAGTGGTACCACAATTTCAAGAACTAAATTATCATAGAGGATATTAGTGACTGGTTCATAGTCATAAACATGGTTTGAGCATGCGCCAAGTCAACCAAATAAAACATTCAAAAGAGAATACCACAAATTTATGCTTCAATATGACAAGAACAACTCATGATTCTTTCAATCGCACATTAAACACTCTCAACTATTTGAGGCTAATCATGCTACTCAATAACCACAAGGCTTTAAAACTAAAATAACATCTAGCATGATATGAAAAAGTTCTAGCCACAGTCTATTAAAGCTTCTACTTGCACCATTAAAAATTCTACTTCAAGCAGCAGTTTCTTTTCTCAACAAGCACCCTACAAGATATGTTTTAACAAAAATACTCTACATGATACATCAAGCAAACATGAGAGTACTCACATAACACTACTAAAACTAACAGATATGAATAAGAGATACATGTAAACAAAGGCTAAACGCAATACTAGCAAAAAGTGAACACTCACAGAACAATAAGAATGAAAACTAGAGTGTTCTAAGCAATGAAAATGGAGCGTGTCTCTCTCCCACACAATTATGATAAGATCCAACCATAAACTACAGAAAAGAAAACTAAACAAACTGAAAGCAAAAATAAAAGATGCTCCAAGTAAAGCACATAAGATGTGACCGAATAGAAATATAGTTTCACTAAAAGTGACCTGATAATTTGTCGATGAAGAAGGGGATGCCTTGGGCATCCCCAAGCTTAGACACTTCAATCTTCTTGGAATTTGCTGGATGTACCTCCAGGGCATCCCCAAGCTTAGGATCTTCACTCTTCTTGATCACGTCATATCATTGATGCACCCAAAATGCATCTACTTTTCCAAGCACTTTGCATCGTATTTCTCTCCGGAGTCCCCCCATAATTGAATAAATCTGCAGAATCTGACGCTGTTTTTAGCAAAAGTCTTCTTTCCTTCTATTTTCGTAGGACTTTTCACAGGGGACGAAAACCACGTAACTTTTTATGGAAAAAAAACGGAATGAGCACCAGATGGGGCCGGGGGGCCACCCAAGGGCCAAAAGGGGGCCCCACACGCGGCCAGATTCCTTGGCCACATGGGATCACCCCTTTTGGGCCCAGATGGCCCACTCCGGCTAGGTCTTCGACGTACCCCTCCATATATACGAGAAACTGACGGATTTCGAAGAGCAAGGCTGTTCGCAAAACGGAGCGCCGCCGCCACAACGATCTTCGATTTCGGAGTCAGATTGATCCAGGATTTCACCCCCGGAGGTGGAATTCGAGGGGATTCGTCACCATCATCATCACCACCATCATCTCCATCAACCATGAGCTCCATCACCCCCTCCATGTGTGAGTAGTTGTTGTAGGCATGTGAGGTGTGAGGGGTTTTGGATGAGATTGATCATGTAATTGCTACCTGGTATGCGGGATCTAGGGGTTTGTCTTGAGAATTCTTATGTCTTATGTTGATGCACTATTGCTAGGCTTAATGCTTGTTACTAGGGCCCAAGTGGCATGATTTCAGTACTGAACTTACATTGCTACATCATATATTTGAGTTTGGTATCTATCTGCAATGTGTATTACCTGCTATTATGTTGAACCTGCGAACCCTAAAGTGACAGCTAGGGAAAACAAGGGGGATATGTTCTAATTTGAGGATTATGTGTGTTCATGGAGTGTTAATGCGTTGGTCCGGGCTATTCGAAAGGGTAGACCTTAATTACCTGTAGTTCCAAATTGGCCCCAATGAAATGGGCAGGTAGGACAATAGGCTTTGTGCAAATTATCTTGGTTAGTACGCACAATAATTTACGGAACACACACCTACATAAAACTGAGATAGAGAAAGGCCCCGCTGCTAGCAAAACATTATTACATGATCAATCTTATCCGTGCAACACCCCGCTGTCACCTCATGCCTGTGTTTTAGTCTCTGGTTTACTTTCACTCTTTTCCGGTGAAAACTGGGAAAACACTTGCTCTCCATTTACTTTCTGTTTGTTTACTTTCACTGCATTATTACACTCACCACTCTCGCTGCAAGTTTGTTGATACACAGGTGTGGTTGGGAGTGACGTCCCAATTGCTAAAGTCTCACCGGTATTCTTGTGTTCCCACTGAGTCGAACTACAAATTTGGGTAATACTTCCCATCGAAGATTACGATTAATCTCCTGCACTTGGGAGCCATCAAGACTGTTTTCTGGCGCCGTTGCCGGGGAGCCTAGCTTTATTGGTAAGACCACTTGTTATTGTCTACTTGCTGCACTTTCGTGTTCCCTACAATGGGAAAGGGAAAGGACACTTCGAAGGAGGTAATGCCTTCGACTACTCGTTCTGGTAATGATTTGCCTAGTAGACCAAAATTTTCACCTAATATTGTTTCTACTGTGGCTGCTAAGAAAAAGAAAGGAATAGCTGCTAAATCACCATTGTCAAAAATGTCTACTAGTACATCTAATGATCAAATACTTGATAATGTAGACAAAGAACTAGCTTCTGAAATTCCTGAAACTATTGAAACACCTGCGGCAAATGAAACACCTGAAACAACTAAAATTCCTGAATCTTCTTTAGATGAAAATGTAGAACTTGAGCTAGAAAGAAATGAGACTCGTAGAGAGTATGAATATGGGGCCTCTTTTGAAGAAGAAGAAGAATTTATTGAGGCCTTTATATCACCTGATTGTACAAAACTTGATAAACTCTCTATTTATGATGATGCATCTCTTGGAAACTGTTTTGCTGCTACTAGGAATTTGTGTGGCCCAGCTATTAGAATTAGAGATAAAGATTATGAATTCAACGTTAATCCTGAGATAATTGAGATAGTTGAGAAGTCTAGATTCTGTGGAAAGGATGAGGAGTCTCCTCTTGATCATATTGTTGAATTGCATGCTTTATCTGCTACATTTGGAAATGATGAAATCCGTCAACATTATTTATTCTTAAAATTGTTTCCTTTTTCTTTGGGTGAAGATGCTAGAGTTTGGTATAATCGTTTAGGACCTGCATGTATTACTAGTAAGGAAGAATGCTTGCAATTGTTTTTCAATAAATATTTTCCTGCTGAAAGGATACATGCATTAACTGTTGAAATTGGCAATTTTAAACAAGATAAGAAAGAGAGTCTACCCCAAGCTTGGGGGAGATTTGGTAAAATGTGTAAGAAATGTCCTGGTCATGGTTTTAAACCTCATGAATTGCTTGATATATTCTATAATGGACTAATGGGGGAAACAAGAGACTACCTTGATAGTATTGCAGGGAATATCTTTAGGGACAGAAGTGTTGATGAAGCAATTGAATTACTGGAGTCTATTCTCGAGAATGAAGCTGATTGGAACATTGAGGAGATAGATAAAAATGAGACACTCCTAGAGAAGAAAGGAGGTATACTCGAATTGAACCAAGAAACAATGGCTGAAGCTTCCAAGGATATTAAAGAGAAGGGAATTAAAACCTCTCATCTCAAGGAATTATCTGAAATGGGTATTAAACTTCCTACTGATGAACCATGCTTTCCAATTCAAGTGAACTCTATACTCCCTATGGAAGGTAATGAGGAGGTAACACCTCCTGTTGATGTCTCTTATGTTAACAATTTTGCTTATCATGATAATCCTGAGGAGCGTAAAATTAGAATGACTATCATGGAAAACCATCATAAAATTAATTTCCTCCGTGAAAATTTAAATGCTAGTGTAGGGGAAGTTAAAAGAATTGTTAAATATTGTGAAATTATGAACAATCAAGTTCAGCGAATGATTTCTTTACAAAATCAATTGTATGAAAATCTGAATAAACAAAAACAATTATGTGGAGTTAATACAAGGGGAGGTGCAAGCACCCAGGATCCTGATTATCCTGATGATCATCCTAAAAGAAGAAAGCAAGTTGCTCTTAAAGATAAATCTTTTGCAGGAAAATATCCCAATTAAAATGAGCATGATGATGACTCCAATGAGCAAGACAAGGATATTTCTATTTCTGATGCTGAAACTGAGGATGATAATAATGAAGAAGAAGAATCATCTCCACCTGATATTGAACAACATGATGATAATAATGAAGAAGCTGCTGGTAAGGAGGATCCTCAGCCTCCTATTGAGAAGACCAAGAAGAAGAAGAAACCAAATAAAGATAAAGATAAAGGTAAAGAAAGGGATCCATGGGTACAAAGACCCATTCCATATCCCCAAGAGGTATCAAAAACAAAAGATGAAGAGAGGTATGGGCAATTTTATGATATGATTAAGAATATGAAATTAGAGATTCCACTTATTGATGCTATTAAGAATCCTCCATATTCAAAATACATGAAAGATATTGTCACTAATAAAAGAAAGATACCTATTGATGTTATTACTGCTATGCTTGCTGATTATTCATTTAAAGGAAAATTGCCTGAAAAACGTGGAGATCCTGGTATTCCTACTATTCCTTGCAAAATTAAAGAAGCCTATGTGAAATATGCATTATGTGATTTAGGAGCTGGTGTTAGTGTTATGCCTTTCTCACTATATAAGAAGCTTAATTTGAACAAACTACTTCCAACAGAAATATCTTTACAAATGGCTGATAAAACAACTGCTGTACCTATAGGAACATGTGAGGATGTTCCCATCTCTATTTCTAATGAGTTGATACCTACTGATTTTGTTATATTAGAAATGCGTGAAGATGATAATCTATCTATTATTCTTGGTAGACCTTTTTTGAATACTGCAGGAGCTGTGATAAATTGCACTGAGAGCAAAGTGACATTTAATGTTAAAGGCAAAGAGCACACTATTTATTTTCCCAAGAAGAAACATGTTACAAGTATGAGCACAAATGTGAATGCTATAAAAATAAATTCCATTAAGATTGGTAGCATTGAAATACCTATACCACCTCCAGCACCAAGGTATGAAATATTGATGATTGGGACCATTCCAATCAAATATGAGGTAACTTGATTTATTGTTTTATAATAAGTAATAATAAGAATCATGAGCTATATTCTTTACATGTTGCTAATGAGACCTGATCAACCTCATTACTAATGTGGAAATGATAAAGGCATGATTCGCAAACATTTAAATTGCATTTTTTTATGTTATTTGCTTTAAAATTGTGAGACATAGACATAGTATTAAAAAAATTAGAATCAGAAGTCACAAAATATGAAGTTTTAGAAATTCTCTGTAGAAAAGTTTCACGTAAAATTCCATAAAAATTGGGGGTCAGTTTTTTGCCCGAAGGGACCAGCAGCCAGTGGGGGAGCACCAGCACGCCACCAGGGGCCAAAATAGGTACCTCCACGCGGCCAGATTCCTTGGCCGCGTGGGATACCCATTTTTGGCCACAAGTGGATGCTGGGGCCATCCAATGCTCATCTGCTCCCTTTCGACCGAAAACAACCCAGTTCATCTCCTCCATTTTTCACGTGCTCTGTTTCTCCGTCAATCCTCGATCTCCACATTTGAGGCAGATATTTCAAATCGTTTGATGGACTCACTCCTTGGTATGTAACTCCTTCACTCATCCAATTACTTTTTGCTCCCATGCTTTGTGTATGAAGTATTTTGCTGGCACTAGTGTCACCTATATGTCAAGAAACTCCATGAATTTAAGTTTTCTAGTTGATATGGATGCATGATATTGATTAGAGGACTAGTTATGGATGCCTTAGCAATGTTTTAGAGTGATACAATTAATTTTTGTTGAATTTTATTTTGGTACAGCAAGGTAACATGCTGAACAAGGGAAAGGCATTGCTTGGGATGTCCTCAAGGACAAGGAGAAGAGAATCAAGGGTGTCCAACAATCATGATGATAATCAGTTATGGGAGGATGAATTGGTTTTTGCAGGTGAAAATCTGTGTGTCCATACCACAAGATGGCAAGACCCCGAAGTTCTTAAACATTGGGGGCTTGCTGAAGATTTCCAAGACTTTGCTGCAACTACGGGGCTGCTTGAGTTCTCACGCCATCCACGCAACACATATGTGGAACTCTCGAGGGAATTCCTCTCTACATTCAGGTTTGAGGGACCGGTGGTGCACCGGAAAAGTAAGTCTAAGAACCCTCCTCCAGCTACTTTTGTCATTAAATTTACAATGAGGGGGAAGCGTTTAGTCATGTCATTAGAGGAATTCTGTAAGGCTATACGTGTACCAACTACGGGGTTATGGGATGAAACATATGCTGATTCTAGAGAAGAACTTGTCACATTCTGGCGTAGCATTGCTAAAAATATTCCTGAAAGAATGAATAGAGGCAAGCTCACATGCATCCAACACTCGGGCCTTAGATATTTTGCATTGTTTCTTGCTAGAGGATTCCTTGCTAGGGATAACACTTCTGCTTGCACTGGTCCTATGATCTATTTATTAAAATGTGCAATGGAAAATACAACACCTATATATAACCTGGGAACCATACTTGCTAGAACTTTGCATTTAGCTGTGAGTAGGAATGGCACGGATAAAACTCCTTTATATGTTGGTGCCATTGCCACTTTAATCCATGAATACATTATGGCAGAATGAGTTTTTAATGATAACTTGGCTACCATGGTAAATGAGTCTCGACTGCTGGATTTTGGTTTACTTTTTCGCATGGATATGAGCAGGGCTGAGAAAGAATATTTTTCATATTGCTATAAGGATTCTAATGGGCACATTGTGTCTGTTAGGCTCCCTTGTGCTGACTTGTTTGACAGGGAGACAAAGTGGACTGTGCAAGAAGAGCCACAACAAGAAGAGCAACAACAGGAGGAGCCCCAATACCAGGCGCCTATGGCATATCCCTGGGGCTTCCCTGAACCACACCTTGGAGCACAGGCATGGCAGGATCCATCCTTCTTCCAGGGAGGTTTGTTGAGTGGTGGACATGATTGCCACCCAGGATACTAGCTTGATCACACGCTTGGGGGAGTATTTCTCTCCCTCCTCATTCGTTGTGTTATATCACTTGCATGTTATTTGTTGTTTTATGTTCTTTAAATCTGAAAAACACAAAAATATTTTTGTTATTTGTTAGATAGTTTACTTCTGGTTATTTACATTATGTTTCTAAAAATCAAAAACCACAAAAAGATTTTTGTTTTCTTAAGTTTAGTATAAATACGGAGCTGCAGGAATTGCTGAAATATGTTCACTGTTATATGCTTTAATCTTTACTTGTGACTCCGTTTGAGCTGAAAATTTAATCACTACTGCAACTTTTTATGACCTTCACCTCTGTAAAACATGAGAAACTTTTGAGGTGTTTAGGTAGGTAAACAAATTGCTGAATGCAGTAACTTTTGATAGCAAGATTTGAGTTTTTATTGAGCAGTTCAAGTGGGGAGAGGAGAACAACAATGATATGATAATGTGCTTGAAGGGATGAAAGGTATGACACCTTTGCCGTGCTTATGTATGCTTTTTAATAACAGGAAGTGCACACCTTATGATTCCCTTAACACTTAGTGACATAATAGCCATTGTTTATCTTCTCCGTGGTTTAGTAGAATATATTCTGATGCAACTGAAATATTGTTTAGTGTCATTACTTGGCTGATGGATTGAATAATTGTAGCCTTAAGCAAAGGTTTACGCATCCCATTGTGCTTACTGAACTTGCCAACCAAGGAAAGAATTAAAAGAGAAAATTTCATGAATGATAAAAGTGGAGTCTTATGCTTGACGAACTTACGGTTGGGGGTTAGTCTAAATGTGTATCACATGGAGAACTTTCAACGCTGCACTAAGAATTCTATATTCAAGTTGATATCATGTTCTTTTAACTGTGGATGCCTGTCATGCTGAAATGAGGTAGAGGAATAGTAAGTCTTGATGAGTAAGTATATATGATTAGAGAGACGCATTGGGCCGCTAACCCAAGCCATGCGATATCATGGTGGAAATTTACTTATAGCTGGAATGGACTCCGCAGCATATCCTATAATAAAATAAGAAGCTATGCATATAGTGAATGAAATAAAAAAAGGATAATGAGTCCATTCCATTTGTTTGTCTTGCCATTTTGACATGGGCTGATTTCCATGTCATGGCGCAAGAGGTACCCCAATTGCTGCTCTCTATGATGTCATTAATACTTATAATGATTGTACAAGGCTTATTAGGAATCTAGAGTTGAGTAATCATGGTGCAGGACTTCGCTTTTAAGGGGCATGAGGCTTTCAACTTGTAGTTTGTCAAGCATAAGAATCAAAATGAAAAATTAATGCTTTAGCAAAACTGAGAGCAAGGTAGTAAGCACAATGATTTTACTTGTCAACATATGGAAGAATCAGAGATCTCAAAAATCTTGATATGATTCAATCATCAGCGATGCACAAGCCTTTGTTTATGTCTACAATTGAGCAAACTCATTCAAGTATTAACACTTCATGTTATTTCTATTGCAACAAGTATATATGCTTCAACACTGAGTAGATGCACACTTGCTAGTATTTTGCTACTTGTTACAGGAATCATGTCTTGAGTATTTGCTAGTATTAATTGATGATGCATATGCAATGCAAATTTCTTGCCAAAGTTTTTATCGCTTCTGCACTGCGTTTGAGTTGTTCGAGGACAAACAACGAGCTAAGCTTGGGGGAGTTGATGCACCCAAAATGCATCTACTTTTCCAAGCACTTTGCATCGTATTTCTCTCCGGAGTCCCCCCATAATTGAATAAATCTACAGAATCTGACGCTGTTTTTAGCAAAAGTCTTCTTTCCGTCTATTTTCGCAGGACTTTTCACAGGGGACGAAAACCACGTAACTTTTTATGGAAAAGAAGGGGAATGAGCACCAGATGGGGCCGGGGGGCCACCCGAGGGCCAAAAGGGGCCCCCACACGCGGCCAGATTCCTTGGCCGCGTGGGGTCACCCCTTTTGGGCCCAGATGGCCCACTCCAGCTAGGTCTTCGATGTACCCCTCCATATATACGAGAAACTGACGGGTTTCGAAGGGCAAGGCTGTTCGCGAAACGGAGCGCCGCCGCCACCACGATCTTCGATTTCGAAGTCAGATTGATCCGGGATTTCACCCCCGGAGGTGGAATTCGAGGGGCTTCGTCACCATCATCATCACCAGCATCATCTCCATCAACCATGAGCTCCATCACCCCCTCCATGTGTGAGTAGTTGTTGTAGGCACGTGAGGTGTGAGGGGTTTTGGACGAGATTGATCATGTAATTGCTACCCGGTATGCGGGATCTAGGGGTTTGTCTTGAGAATTCTTATGTCTTATGTTGATGCACTATTGCTAGGCTTAATGCTTGTTACTAGGGCCCAAGTGGCATGATTTCAGTACTGAACTTACATTGCTACATCATATATTTGAGTTTGGTATCTATCTGCAATGTGTATTACCTGCCATTATGTTGCGAACCCTAAAGTGACAGCTAGGGAAAACAAGGGGGATATGTTCTAGTTTGAGGATTATGTGTGTTCATGGAGTGTTAATGCGTTGGTCCGGGCTATTCGAAAGGGTAGACCTTAATTACCTGTAGTTCCAAATTGGCCCCGGTGAAATGGGCAGGTAGGACAATAGGCTTTGTGCAAATTCTCTTGGTTAGTACGCACAATAATTTACGGAACACACACCTACATAAAACTGAGATAGAGAAAGGCCCCGCTGCTAGCAAAACATTATTACATGGTCAATCTTATCTGTGCAACACCCCGCTGTCACCTCATGCCTGCGTTTTAGTCTCTAGTTTACTTCCACTCTTTTCCGGTGAAAACTGGGAAAACACTTGCTCTCCATTTACTTTCTGTTTGTTTACTTTCACTGCATTATTACACTCACCACTCTCGCTGCAAGTTTGTTGATACACAGGTGTGGTTGGGAGTGACGTCCCAATTGCTAAAGTCTCACCGGTATTCTTGTGTTCCCACTGAGTCGGACTACAAATTTGGGTAATACTTCCCATCGAAGACTACGATTGATCTCCTGCACTTGGGAGCCATCAATCATCCTCTTCTCTTGACCCTTGAAAACTTCCTTCACACCAAACTTCTCACAATCTTCATTAGCAATGTTAGTGAAATTGAAATTATAAATCCACATGGTTTAGTTTCAACACAAGCCTAACACTCATAAACACATTAGCTACTGTCACAACTTCTTTTAAAACTCTTTTTCTCAAAAGAACACCAAAATAAAGAGATTAAGAGGCAAATGCAATTATTGGCAGAAATCTGTCAAAACAGAACAGCAGGTAAAGATCGATTTTTTTCGAAAATCTTCTGTTGCTCAATTCAAAAAAAAAAAACTCACGTCATTTTGAAATTTCTGTGATTTTATACGATTTTAACAGTGGACAACAGAAATCTGTTTCCTGCGCAGAAATCCGAAATATAGTCTCAACTTTCCACTAGAGTCTTTACTTGGCTCAACAAAGACACAAAAGAAAAGATAAAGTGGGGTTTATAAGGAAATAGAAAACACCTAGGTGCAAAGAAAACAAAAATAAACGACGGAAAACGGGTTGAAAACGGAGAAATAAAACGGGTTGTCTCCCGGAAGCGCTTTTCTTTTAATGCCTTTCAACTAGGCACAATAATTTTTAAAAGATGCTCACATAAGAATAAGAGTTGAAGCATAATAAGAGATCATCAAGAAGCAAATATAAAACACATTTAATTCTACCCCACTTCCTATGGAAAAGAATCTTGTACAAAAACAAGTCAACGAAACACAAAGTGACTAGCATCGGAACACAAAATAAGTGCAACATAAAAAAATTCAACATAAAGAGGGGAAACTTCATATTGTGGAGATGCATAAAACCATGTTTCCCTCTCTCATAATAACTTTCAGTAGCTTATGAATAAAATTAACAATATAGCTATCACATAAAACATTCTTATCACGAGCCACATGCATACAAGAATTAATACTCTCCACATAAGCACAGTCATTCTTATTAATAGTAGTGGGAGCAAATTAAACAAAATAGCTATCATTATTATTCTCATCACCATAATCATCAAATATAGGAGGCATAGTATCATCAAAATAAATTTTCTCCTCAATAGTAGGTGGACTGAAAATATCATATTCATCATTGTAATCATCATATATAGGAAGAATAATATCATCATAACCAATAGAATAATTATCCTCCAAAATGTGTTTTTTGTAAACATATCATCATTTTTACTAGGAGGAGATGTATCAAGCATATACTCATCAGTAGCAAAAGGATTTTCAAACACATCATCCACAAGTTTAGAGCTTTCTATATCATCATTTTCAATATCAAAAGTAGTGTGCTTTTCCCAATCATGATCACTACTATATGTAACAGGAATAGGCTCATCATCAAAGCAAATTTTCTCCTCCGTGCTTGGGGAACTAAAAAGATCATTTTCATATAAACTAGCTTCCCCAAGATTAGACTTTTCCATAGCATTAGCAATAATGGTGTTCAAAGAATTCATACTAATAACATTGCTATTAGCATGCAAATAAAGCTCCATAGGTTTTTTTAATTTTATCTTCAAACACTTCATGTCCTAACTCAAGATAAATATTATAAATCTCTCTCATTTTGTTGTTGTTTTTCCATTAAGCCTAACTAGTGAAAACAAGAAACAAAAAGATAAAATTGCATAATCTAAAGGAAATAACTCCGAGCACTCACACCCGAGGATGTGAGTACCTTTACCTTACCTCCCCGGCAACGGCGCCAGAAAAGAGCTTGATGTCTATGCACGCTTCTATTCTTGTAGACAATGTTGGGCCTCCAAGTGCAGAGGTTTGTGGAACAGCAGCAAGTTTCCCTTAAGTGGATCACCCAAGGTTTATCGAACTCAGGGAGGTAGAGGTGAAAGATATCCCTCTCAAGCAACCCTGCAATTAAGATACAAGAAGTCTCTTGTGTCCCCAACACACACAATATACTTGTCAGGTATATAGGTGCACTAGTTCGGCGAAGAGATAGTGAAATGCGAGTAATATGGATGGTTATAAGTAATAATATCAATATGAAATAAATATGGCAACACGCAAACATGAAGCAGAACAGGCGGAAAACGGTGTTTCAATGCTTGGAAACAAGGCATAGGGATCCTACTTTCACTAGTGGACACTCTCAACAATGATCACATAATTGAATAACTAAATATATTCTCTTCACTATGCTACTCTTAACCCTCTCCGGTTGGATAACGAACACTAATCATTGCGTAGGGATGCAAAAGGCATTCCTTAAAGTAAGCATTCCCATGTCTAGTTAGCCTCACACTATCAAATTGAGCGCCCTAGAAGGTACTAGACAAACACCACAATTCACAGAGGAGACACACACGATGTGCACACTGTCACCTTCACAACGCGGTACAAGGTGACTCCAAAGTTCATATTAATAAAACACTTGAGTAGCACAAGACGAAGAGTAACATCTACTTATTCAACTAGTTACAAAGCCCACGATCACATATAGATCACACCATGGGAGAGAGAGATGAACCACATAGCTACTGGTAGAGCCCTCAGCCTCAGGGGAGAACTACTCCCTCCTCATCATAGGAGACAGCAATGACAGTGGAGATGGCGGTGGAGTTGATGGAGATGGCTTCCGGGGGCACTTTGTAAGGACCCCAGACCGGCAGTCTGAAACCCTACGTATGCATACATTCACGATCCCAGAAAGATCAGTCGTGAACAACATACACAGTTGGCATACAGAAATACATCATCCATTACACGAATACATAAAGGTGTTACACAAATGATCACATGATCAAGTCTAGCACAACTGCCAAAAGGGCAGGCACTTAACAAACACAGCGGAAGACAAATAAAACACAACGTAGTTGAGCCCAAGTCACGCCTTAACCTACAGGCTGCTGACCCGGAGACGATCCTAGTTCGCAAAGCCGTCAGCTCCGTACTTCTCTTCGTAGATCTCCTTTGGAGGCTCCTTCTCCAAATCTGATAAGTAGATACCAGGGGCGAAACCAAATGAGTACATTTGAATGTACTCAGCAAGACATCCATCATGTCACTTACCAAACATGCAAATATGCTTATATGGTGGAATAGGTAGGATATAAATAGGGTTCACTATCAATGGTGTTCATATATGATGACACCATAGTTGCAGGCAGGTTATTCTGTATCTTTGTTGAAGAAGATACTTCAGAAGAAGATAATATAGTTTTATTTCTCTTGTCGATATCGCATGTATAAGAGGTTTTGTAAAACTTTATTAAAGAATATTTTCTCTTTTGCAAAACTTCTTGGAATCAGCTTCCAGAATTCTTGCTTAGAGTAGAAAAGGTTTTCTTTGCAAAACATTTTGTTTTGTATAACATCATCTGGCTTTTCATCATCGACGATACCTCCACGGTATACGTTTCCATTCTTTTCCGAACTTCACAAGTTCAACACTTCCTTTCCAAAGATTCCCTTTCAAAAACTCTTTTTGAAAACATTGACACAATGCTAGCTACATGGCCATTCAACTGTCCATATCCGAGGACGCGGCTTCTTCGAAAAAGTTATACTCTGCAGAGGTGTACACATCCACCAGATCCAGTACACCTCCCGTGAACAATCACGGACTGTAACAACAGTATGTAAACATCAGGTATCTGATCATAACCATCCACTATGTTCAAGCTAGAATATGCCTATCTCTCAGTTTTAATCTCCTCGGCACCATGTCGCACATCGCCATGACAGGAGACTCAACCGATGCAACCGGAGGGAAAATTAATCCCACACTTTATATGCCTCAACATTGGGAGTTTTGACGACATTCGGTTCGAGGGTACGATGTCCCTTATAGCAATTGAGATAGCACACACTAATACGAACAAACTTCAAGTTAAGCCCCATGCCCATGTTGGGGTAGGGTGGCAGTACGGTAAAGGTTGTCCGGCGAAGACTAGGTTATGTGTCATTTTTGAAAACACCACTTTCTCAAAAATGACCACTTCCACATTCCTCCGGAGAACAAGGATCCGCCTTTTCTCCGGGGTTTTCCGTAAAGCCTTTGTTTTGTAGAATCACAATTTTAGGGTGTCCACTTAGGGACTAGTATATTTGATGGTAATAAATACCATATGGTGGCCTATGGGCTTGGTATTACCAAGTTTAACTATTGGCATGATAGTAACCTATAATATAGTATAGTAGTAAACTCCACATCAAAAATAGTTTTGATAATCAAGTTTTTGTAAAACTTCAGAGGTAAAACATGCATGATAGATAATGATAAGTAATGTATCAGCAAGCATCAGGTCACTTTTATAAAAGTGCTCAAAACAAACAAACAAGCACCCAAAAACTCCTACTCATACTAGTAGAAAATTTAGGAAAAATACTAGACTATTTTAGGCTACACTAGCTAATGTTATGCACAAGTGTGCAAGCTATCAGAGGAAAAATACTCCTCTAACCAGTACCATAATTGCTACTGGATTCCACAAAATAACATAAAAAGCATAGCTAGGAAACAAGGAAAAACTATGCTTAAAAAGCTACACCTGTGAGGAGATTAATTCCTAGTCATCCAAGTGTTATTCATGCTTTTATGCTACTTAAGAGGAAACCTATCAGAGGTGAAAACCCTAAGATAATAATGCCACAAGGACATTCCATCCTCTGGTTTCCACACCAAAGATTCATATTTTTCCCTAGGGGAAAACAAAGACAAAAAGCATACATGAATATCCTAGTAAGAAATTCTATACACACATGCTATAAGGAATATTTGTGTTCTACAACTATAGCACAAGCAACTAATTAAATCATGGCATCATAACAGAAGTAATAACTCCCTTCATAAGCTATAATAAACTCATACACTCATAAACCAAAAGATGACAACACTAGAGCAAAATTCACCCTTTTCTAGTGGTGACACTAGTTCAACACTAGAGAAGCAAACAATGTTACTACGATGCTTAATTCTAAACCAGCAAGTCATGATCATAAAATGTACCTAATAACAGTACACAAAACTTACACAAGCTAGCAAGCACAAACATCAAAACAATCCCATGAAACATCCATTAAACATGCATAAATTAATTCTAGTAATTTATGTTTTTCTTAAACAATTACTAGCAAGCAAGCAAGGTATAACTTACACAACCAGTAGCTATGCAACAAAGGAAAAGTTATCTAAACCTTTTCAAAAATCCAAACACTCAATTTAAAATCACTCACAAACAATCTATCACTCAAAAGGAATTTAGTTTATTTGCAAACAGTTTAATTTAGCACTCAATAGTGAATCATCTCTTAACAAGATACTCCTAAGGAACATCATGATAACAAATGGATCACACCTAACATACTAGTAGATACTTATAATAAAATAAACTTCTCACTTGCATAAGTGAAAACAAACAATTATATTTTCCATGGTGGAAAATATTCCTATCAACCACCTAATGAAAACATGTTAATTTCTCACATGTGCATAGTTGGGGATTTTCATCCACAACCAAGATGCAATGGGACCAGTGGGTTATGGGCCCATTTAAATCAAGGTAAATGAGGTTCTAAGCCTCTGGTTACTCATGACAAAAATTAGTATAGCAAAATAAATAAAACAATGCTATTTATTCTAGTGCATACAAGACTAGTGCATAAGAGTAACAAAACCTACACATGCTTCACCTTAAAAAACATGCAAGCTATCAGAGACAAAAGCATCAAAATAACAGTACCAAAATGGTACTGGATCTATATCAAACATAGCACAAAAATTATCAAGGCATTAACACAAGGATCTAGCTCTCACAATAATCCCAAAGAATAAACACTAGAACAATAACAAATGCTACTCATGCTTTGCTATAAGATCACATGCAAGTTAATGAAGATAATAGCATATAAATCACAGTACCAAAATGGTACTGGACTCAACACAATCATAGCACAAAAATAGGTCACAAGCACACAAGGAGTTGGTTCACACAAAACATCAAATAAATAAACTAGTGCAACAACATATGTCACTTCTTTAGCCATAAGATATTGCAAACATGCACACACTTTGTGTGGTAGATGTAATGCAAGAAAACAACCTAATAACAAGATCCAACACATCTCTACAACCTAGGAACAAAGATTAAGCCAACCAAGCATTTCATTCCAACAAAAACAAATAAAGAAGTCCAAACAGAAAAGCTTATGTTTCTAGATCTGTCCACCAAAAATAATCTAGAGCTCAAAAAATTAATCTAAGCTAGGATAAGGTAGATCTACTCAATACCCAACTCATCCAATTGGGTTTGCTCAAAAATTCATTTTTAAACTCCTTATAAAAATCAAAAAAAAGGCTACTGGTCCCTTAGCAATTTGGATGGCATTTTCATTATACAACTCTCCTTGATGTGAGGTTTGGCCCATTGGATAGACATTTTCAATACCTATCCAGATCAGTTGAGTTTGTTCCATTTGATTAAATATTTTAAAAGTTATGTCAAAAACATTCTCAGAGATAGTCTGTGGCCAAACAGTCATTGTGTCCAAAATATTTGCCCAAATCCAGATCTGCAAATTTTGCATGGTTTAGATTTCATGTACGTATGTCCCTGATTTTTCTCAGATTTTAATATGCTCATTTAGTATTTTATACAAGTCCAAAGTGAATGCCTCAGATTCTGTAAAAAAAACAAAAGAATAAAGGAACACAGCGCGGGCCGGATTTGTGCGGGCGCGGCCCAGCTAACGCGAGCTTGGCCCGCTGCGCTTGCGCGCGCGCGCACGCGGCGCGGGAAACGGCCGTTCGAAGGGAGCCGTGGATCTCCGATCCAAGGGCGCTGGCGCGTCGTCCAGCTCCCGACCCTCTCTCTCTCTGTCCGGCGATCGGCGGCGAGAAAACGCTCGAGGAGCTCACCGTGGGGCTCGGGAAGGGGTGGCGCGAGCTCGGGGAGGCTGCAGGGGGTCGAGGGCGTCGAGGGGAAGTCACGGCGGCGACGACCGCGGCTCCAGGCGGCGGCGCGACGCAGACACCCGTGGCGGCGCTCCGCGGACGGCGGCGGCGACTCCGGCAGGTATAGGGTGGGGGACCTTGTCTAGGAGGTTCCTGGAAGTGTGGGGAGGCTAGCCATGGCAGTGGGAGGGGCTAGATGAGAGAGGTGCGAGCAGGGCAAGGTTTTGGCCGTGGTGGTCACCCCTCGGGCTAGATCTCGAGCTAGGCCATCTTAGGGCTAGGGTTTGGGTCTCCTTTGCTTTGGGGAGGTAGAGGGAGGTATGAGGAGGTCCAGGGCGTGAGGATTTGCCCTCAGGGGTTGTGTAGGCTCGAGTCCAAGTGGGTGTGCTTGGTTTGGCAAAGGCATGGGCTTGCCTTGCCCCTTGGGGTGTCTCCATGGGTGGCCTGGCTTCTAACTGGTGCCATGAGGTGAAAATGGTACAAGGGTGTGAGCAAGGCCACAGTAAGGGCCAAGGGATGGGCAAAAGTGAAGGTGCACACTATTCCAACCACTACAAGTGACATCATCACTTAGTCAACATGCCACCTCATTCTCTCCCTCCCTAGCTGACCAAAAGAGGATCCAATGCCCCTTCCAGAAGCTCCATAACATTGCTTTTCGAGTTGGCAAAGTGGCAAGGCTTGGATCAGTACACACAAGCTAAATCATCAAGTCTAAAAGTGTAATCACTGTTCTGTCAGAAAAATTCAGTTAGGCAGTTTCTGAATTTTTCTAAGTGCTGGAACAGCAGACAGAGATAGCAAAAGTTGGAGTTGTTTTCAGGGTTCAAATGCTTTCCAAAATTTGTTTTCAAAACATGGACTTGTTAACCATGTTATATACTTTCAGAAACAACTTTTGGAAACAATTTTGAAATAGTTTAAGGCCATGAAAACAATGTGGAAAAAGGTATACTTTCTGTTTTTATCTGTTTCTAAAAACTGCCTTAATTTTATACCACAAAAACAACAAGCACAAGATAGTTTTTATTTCTCCCAAAATAAAAGTGAGCTTATGGATTTGTAGTACATATACCAAGGATTAAATAGAAGTCAAGAAATCATAAAATAACAATCTCTAGCTTGGTGAAAACAATGGTAGAAAACAGGTACTTGGCTTTATTTTCAGGAATTGTTTTCTATAGGAAAGTTAAAAGAAAACCTTCATAGATCATCTTGGAAACTTGTTTTCTTGGATCCAACAAGGTTAAAAGTTTGTTTTAAGATGCAAACAAGAATGGTCCAAGTCTTGGAAAGAAAATCCACTCAAGTATCAATAAGAAAACATTAGGGAAAAATATCAGGAATATTTTTCAGAAACATAAGGTGTTGGTTTTATAATGAAACAAAACTTATGTTGCAAATATGATTAGGATCATAACACAAGTTATTTAAAACAATCATGTTGTTGTAAACATTACTTTGTTGGCCCTAATAGTTGTCTTCTTGAGCACAGATCAAGGGTCTAAAAACTGGGATGTGACAGACCTTCCCCCCTTACCAGAATCTCGTCCCGAGATTCGCAGGCAAGCGAAAAGAGGGTATGGTCAAATAACAATGTTAGATGATTTGTTTACAAAACATGTGTTGGTGTTTTGTAACCTTATTTACAGGGGCTTCCCCCCTTTGATTTTTCTTACCAGAATTTCCTGGTAAATTTGTCTCCTTTACAAAGGTCTGGGTGCCATGGTCTAAACCTCGAACATATTGCTCCTTACAACCATGATGTCCAACCAGTGGTTATTCTTTAGTCATAAGCTCTATTGCGTACCACTCAATGATCAATCTAATGGATATCCATTATCATTTAAAAAGTATGAGCTTTCCATTGCTCACCGTCGAAAATCCAGGAAAATCCACTACCTTCCTCTTAACCTATTATAGTTAAATCCCAAGACATTTGTTTTCCTCAAAGGTAGTTTATCTAGATCATAAAGCTATAACAACTCTGAGTACTATCCTCTATATAAGGTTTCTTTCAGAAACTCCAAGCTCATAATGATTTTTCCTAAACTCTATCATTATCAATATATATCCACCAATCTTTCTAAGCCTCAAATGAGTTCTACTATCTCATACTGTAGAATCTGGTTCCTCCAACACATATATACGGGAGATATTGTCTACTAGTAATGATCATAGTTTACCCATCTAATATTTTTTTCCAACCTTTCACTACTTCAAAATAGCTATAGAATCATTCTAAGGCACCTTTCCCTTTGTTTTTCGAAAAAGTTGATTACACGTTTTCTTTTTAAACGGTGATAACAAACTCTGTAACATATCAACTCTATAAGTTACTTTGTAAGGTATTTTGGTTTTAGATACCACTTCTGTAGGGTATTTAAACGAAGGTGTGATGAGCCAACACTGTAAGGTTTTAAGCTTACGATTAGATGAGGTTATATTACCAATTGGTAAGGTCTCCAATTCTGTAAGGCCTTGAACTAGAATTAGATGAAACCCTTTTAGATTTTTGTTAGTATCTTTAACTATTTAAGATTTTACTTAGTCTGACGTGACACTTCTAGTGTCCCATTTACGTCGGGTTTTCTCATGGTGCGACGATAAACAAAACAAGGGGGTTCACAGGTGTGGTTTGAAACGTACCATTGGCTATGGCAGGAGTCGAAGATGCTCCTGCAACATCATCTCTGTCTCGAGGTCCACTCATCAGATTCTTGCGTTTCTTCTGGGATGGACCCTGGGTTTCTTGGGTTTCTTGGGTTTCTTCAGGATGAGATAGAATACGGTTCTTATTGGGACAGTTGCGAGCATAGTGTCCTTCCTGTCTACAGGCAAAACAACCCTTGATTTTAGGCTTGACTTTCACCCGTCTCCTCAAAGATTGCTCAGACCAAGCCGGATCATACTCCCTCTGGGGACAATTACGAGCGAAGTGCCCTTCCGTCCCACAGACAAAACACTCTTCAGTCACCCATAGACTAGTTTCTCCTGGCGTCACCATCTTCCTTTTGCGGCTCTCTCCAGCAAGCAGTTGCTGGTATCCTCTCATAAGGAACATAGTATTCTCAGCGTTGGTGGTGGCAAGCTGAATCAACTGTTCCAGGATAGCATGGGTGGCGGTGTGCTCAGCACGAGCGGCTTCACGATTTTCCCTCAACAAAGCAAACAGTTGAGCAACTGTCGGCTCAGGTGACGGAGGTGGATTGTTGGCCATGCTGAAGAAAAAGAACGGTGTAAGACGATAATAACTAAAGGTGGTCTTGGTTTTAAAGGCTCGTGACATATACCGGCTCATAACGGATATGAGAACGGTAGATAACACGACAACAAGGAAACCTCGAAGAAACTAAAGCCAACTTAAACCAAGATTAACACGCATGTGAACACGAGTCTTTAACAAGCATAACTTATCTTAATGGTTCACAAGGCTACAACAAAAGGCTTACAACACAACTAGCAAGTCCTAACAACTCCATATAAGTTAGGAAGCAAGATTGAATAAAACACAAATTCATTTCAATCAAGAGCACACACAAAGAAACAAAAATAGGAAAACTATTGTTTCCTAAATAACCATTACCATTCCATCGTTCACTTAATTTCTAAACCTTGAATTTCATGGTACCTACCACGTCTACTAAGATTTGGCTTCCAAAGTAGATACACCTGATATCTTATTGACTAGTAAACGGCTAGGTTATCCTTTTATTTTCTCGTGACTTTTCCTTTTTACCAACTAGATTAAAAGGTGTCCTAAGTCACTTAATTCCTTGGTTTAGAAAGAGCTGTCAGTAGTTTGCATGCTTTGGTTAGGTGTCAACCTAAGATTAGGCAAAGCATGTTAGTCTTGTTAGCTTTCTAGTAAATAATGTTTGTACGACAAGATACGACTAGCGTCATCGTACGTCGAATATTTAATCGTGCTCTTCGGATTGGCTTTTGAGGGGGTTGCGCATCATGGCATGTGAAGAATTATTTTGCGCCTTTCTCCATAGGAGGGAGGTATATAACTTTTAAAAGTGGATCTCTTTAGTTTGGTCTTTTAAAAAGGGACATAAAAAGGTGCAACATTTAGCCAACAGAGCAAAACGATTCTTTTGCAAACAGACAAACATAGAGGTTTTTGGTCAATATTGGTTGGTTTTCTTCACGCCTTTTCTTCTTTAAAGATTGTCGTTGTTGGAGCTTTAACTGTTGGAGTGCATCACTGGTAGCAACGCTATCAGCTCGTGTGGTTTGATGGTCCTCTATTATTAGGTCCAGTGGTGCTTTTATTGATGGTGGGGGAGATGGTGGTGGTTCACGATGGGTTGCATTATGAAGCGAAAACAAGTATAAGTCTAAGCAACAAATTCTTGTTTTTGAATACTATACAAACATTTTTGCTTGCAAAAATTTAACACGAGGCGATTCAAAAACAAGAGCGGGGCAAGCACAAATCTGCAAATTTTGAGCACCCCACAAACATATAGAAGCCTAGATGAACCAAATTCTACACCACACAATAGCACAAAGTCCTACGGACACACATAAACAAGCCATAACACACAAGCAAGACTCCATTGGGGCTACGTCGGGGGATGATCCAACAATCCTAGAAGTGGCTGAAGAACTATATCTACTTCTGACCAACATTACTGTAGAGCTATGCAATTATTTTGGTCTTCTCGGGACATCGGCAAGTATAAAAATTATTAGATAGAAACAAGATAATAGAGGTAAAGTTTTGATAAAACTTTATGCAACAATCTGTTTTTGAAACTCCAACTATTTTCTGGACAGAAAACTTCAAAGACGAGAGATGTTTCAAAAACAGAGCGGAGCAGTTGCAAACAAGTAAGAAATAAACTCTTAACCGAGAGAGATACTAACCCTATAAGGCCCGCCCTTCGAACCACTGTTCAAGGACGCCCTTGATAAGCATTTAGAATCTTTTGAAAAGATCAGAAGGAGGGGAAAATATACTAAAATTCCCTTAGATAAAAATAATGTAGATAGTAAATAGGTTTTTACTCAAAAATACTTTTCTTTCCTATCTGACGTCCATGCTAACTAAGGTCTCCTAAGGTCAGGATGGCTCTGATACCAACTCTGTAAGGACCCCAGACCGGCAGTCTGAAACCCTACGTATGCATACATTCACGATCCCAGAAAGATCAGTCGTGAACAACATACACAGTTGGCATACAGAAATACATCATCCATTACACGAATACATAAAGGTGTTACACAAATGATCACATGATCAAGTCTAGCACAACTGCCAAAAGGGCAGGCACTTAACAAACACAGCGGAAGACAAATAAAACACAACGTAGTTGAGCCCAAGTCACGCCTTAACCTACAGGCTGCTGACCCGGAGACGATCCTAGTTCGCAAAGCCGTCAGCTCCGTACTTCTCTTCGTAGATCTCCTTTGGAGGCTCCTTCTCCAAATCTGATAAGTAGATACCAGGGGCGAAACCAAATGAGTACATTTGAATGTACTCAGCAAGACATCCATCATGTCACTTACCAAACATGCAAATATGCTTATATGGTGGAATAGGTAGGATATAAATAGGGTTCACTATCAATGGTGTTCATATATGATGACACCATAGTTGCAGGCAGGTTATTCTGTATCTTTGTTGAAGAAGATACTTCAGAAGAAGATAATATAGTTTTATTTCTCTTGTCGATATCGCATGTATAAGAGGTTTTGTAAAACTTTATTAAAGAATATTTTCTCTTTTGCAAAACTTCTTGGAATCAGCTTCCAGAATTCTTGCTTAGAGTAGAAAAGGTTTTCTTTGCAAAACATTTTGTTTTGTATAACATCATCTGGCTTTTCATCATCGACGATACCTCCACGGTATACGTTTCCATTCTTTTCCGAACTTCACAAGTTCAACACTTCCTTTCCAAAGATTCCCTTTCAAAAACTCTTTTTGAAAACATTGACACAATGCTAGCTACATGGCCATTCAACTGTCCATATCCGAGGACGCGGCTTCTTCGAAAAATTTATACTCTGCAGAGGTGTACACATCCACCAGATCCAGTACACCTCCCGTGAACAATCACGGACTGTAACAACAGTATGTAAACATCAGGTATCTGATCATAACCATCCACTATGTTCAAGCTAGAATATGCCTATCTCTCAGTTTTAATCTCCTCGGCACCATGTCGCACATCGCCATGACAGGAGACTCAACCGATGCAACCGGAGGGAAAATTAATCCCACACTTTATATGCCTCAACATTGGGAGTTTTGACGACATTCGGTTCGAGGGTACGATGTCCCTTATAGCAATTGAGATAGCACACACTAATACGAACAAACTTCAAGTTAAGCCCCATGCCCATGTTGGGGTAGGGTGGCAGTACGGTAAAGGTTGTCCGGCGAAGACTAGGTTATGTGTCATTTTTGAAAACACCACTTTCTCAAAAATGACCACTTCCACATTCCTCCGGAGAACAAGGATCCGCCTTTTCTCCGGGGTTTTCCGTAAAGCCTTTGTTTTGTAGAATCACAATTTTAGGGTGTCCACTTAGGGACTAGTATATTTGATGGTAATAAATACCATATGGTGGCCTATGGGCTTGGTATTACCAAGTTTAACTATTGGCATGATAGTAACCTATAATATAGTATAGTAGTAAACTCCACATCAAAAATAGTTTTGATAATCAAGTTTTTGTAAAACTTCAGAGGTAAAACATGCATGATAGATAATGATAAGTAATGTATCAGCAAGCATCAGGATGGCTTGCCTGGTATCTCTTTGGGTCCCTGGTTGTTGGAGTGACTGGAACTTGAAACAGAGCTTCACGACACTTCCTTCCTCTTCGTTTTCTAACGCCGTAAAAAGAGAGTAAAGGACACACATTCAGAACCAAACAAGACAAACAAGGCTACAAGTAATACATACAGCAAGCAATCAAGAAGTACCACCCAAGTTCTCAATTTTTCCCTTAAGAAAAATTGGCATAAAAACTATAGTTGAAAAGTCTGCTTTTTTCCTAGTGTTTATGTGTGGCCAATTCAATGATTTTTAGTTAAGAACACCATGGACCAGTGGGGTAAAGCACATGTTACTAGACAGTAGGGTGTCACATAAAACACATTTTGATGTCTAAGAATTCCCACAACAATCTCTATGGCTAGCACACATAATTTGCTAAAATACTCAAGTGGTGAAAAAGGCTCATGACAACAAGTCAAGCCTATTTTTCCACCATGAGGCAAACATACCAGTGGGTGTTCCACTAGCAAATATGCTCACCAAGAGGTTAATAAGCCTCTGGTCACTTTTATAAAAGTGCTCAAAACAAACAAACAAGCACCCAAAAACTCCTACTCATACTAGTAGAAAATTTAGGAAAAATACTAGACTATTTTAGGCTACACTAGCTAATGTTATGCACAAGTGTGCAAGCTATCAGAGGAAAAATACTCCTCTAACCAGTACCATAATTGCTACTGGATTCCACAAAATAACATAAAAAGCATAGCTAGGAAACAAGGAAAAACTATGCTTAAAAAGCTACACCTGTGAGGAGATTAATTCCTAGTCATCCAAGTGTTATTCATGCTTTTATGCTACTTAAGAGGAAACCTATCAGAGGTGAAAACCCTAAGATAATAATGCCACAAGGACATTCCATCCTCTGGTTTCCACACCAAAGATTCATATTTTTCCCTAGGGGAAAACAAAGACAAAAAGCATACATGAATATCCTAGTAAGAAATTCTATACACACATGCTATAAGGAATATTTGTGTTCTACAACTATAGCACAAGCAACTAATTAAATCATGGCATCATAACAGAAGTAATAACTCCCTTCATAAGCTATAATAAACTCATACACTCATAAACCAAAAGATGACAACACTAGAGCAAAATTCACCCTTTTCTAGTGGTGACACTAGTTCAACACTAGAGAAGCAAACAATGTTACTACGATGCTTAATTCTAAACCAGCAAGTCATGATCATAAAATGTACCTAATAACAGTACACAAAACTTACACAAGCTAGCAAGCACAAACATCAAAACAATCCCATGAAACATCCATTAAACATGCATAAATTAATTCTAGTAATTTATGTTTTTCTTAAACAATTACTAGCAAGCAAGCAAGGTATAACTTACACAACCAGTAGCTATGCAACAAAGGAAAAGTTATCTAAACCTTTTCAAAAATCCAAACACTCAATTTAAAATCACTCACAAACAATCTATCACTCAAAAGGAATTTAGTTTATTTGCAAACAGTTTAATTTAGCACTCAATAGTGAATCATCTCTTAACAAGATACTCCTAAGGAACATCATGATAACAAATGGATCACACCTAACATACTAGTAGATACTTATAATAAAATAAACTTCTCACTTGCATAAGTGAAAACAAACAATTATATTTTCCATGGTGGAAAATATTCCTATCAACCACCTAATGAAAACATGTTAATTTCTCACATGTGCATAGTTGGGGATTTTCATCCACAACCAAGATGCAATGGGACCAGTGGGTTATGGGCCCATTTAAATCAAGGTAAATGAGGTTCTAAGCCTCTGGTTACTCATGACAAAAATTAGTATAGCAAAATAAATAAAACAATGCTATTTATTCTAGTGCATACAAGACTAGTGCATAAGAGTAACAAAACCTACACATGCTTCACCTTAAAAAACATGCAAGCTATCAGAGACAAAAGCATCAAAATAACAGTACCAAAATGGTACTGGATCTATATCAAACATAGCACAAAAATTATCAAGGCATTAACACAAGGATCTAGCTCTCACAATAATCCCAAAGAATAAACACTAGAACAATAACAAATGCTACTCATGCTTTGCTATAAGATCACATGCAAGTTAATGAAGATAATAGCATATAAATCACAGTACCAAAATGGTACTGGACTCAACACAATCATAGCACAAAAATAGGTCACAAGCACACAAGGAGTTGGTTCACACAAAACATCAAATAAATAAACTAGTGCAACAACATATGTCACTTCTTTAGCCATAAGATATTGCAAACATGCACACACTTTGTGTGGTAGATGTAATGCAAGAAAACAACCTAATAACAAGATCCAACACATCTCTACAACCTAGGAACAAAGATTAAGCCAACCAAGCATTTCATTCCAACAAAAACAAATAAAGAAGTCCAAACAGAAAAGCTTCTGTTTCTAGATCTGTCCACCAAAAATAATCTAGAGCTCAAAAAATTAATCTAAGCTAGGATAAGGTAGATCTACTCAATACCCAACTCATCCAATTGGGTTTGCTCAAAAATTCATTTTTAAACTCCTTATAAAAATCAAAAAAAAAGCTACTGGTCCCTTAGCAATTTGGATGGCATTTTCATTATACAACTCTCCTTGATGTGAGGTTTGGCCCATTGGATAGACATTTTCAATACCTATCCAGATCAGTTGAGTTTGTTCCATTTGATTAAATATTTTAAAAGTTATGTCCAAAACATTCTCAGAGATAGTCTGTGGCCAAACAGTCATTGTGTCCAAAATATTTGCCCAAATCCAGATCTGCAAATTTTGCATGGTTTAGATTTCATGTACGTATGTCCCTGATTTTTCTCAGATTTTAATATGCTCATTTAGTATTTTATACAAGTCCAAAGTGAATGCCTCAGATTCTGTAAAAAAAACAAAAGAATAAAGGAACACAGCGCGGGCCGGATTTGTGCGGGCGCGGCCCAGCTAACGCGAGCTTGGCCCGCTGCGCTTGCGCGCGCGCGCACGCGGCGCGGGAAACGGCCGTTCGAAGGGAGCCGTGGATCTCCGATCCAAGGGCGCTGGCGCGTCGTCCAGCTCCCGACCCTCTCTCTCTCTGTCCGGCGATCGGCGGCGAGAAAACGCTCGAGGAGCTCACCGTGGGGCTCGGGAAGGGGTGGCGCGAGCTCGGGGAGGCTGCAGGGGGTCGAGGGCGTCGAGGGGAAGTCACGGCGGCGACGACCGCGGCTCCAGGCGGCGGCGCGACGCAGACACCCGTGGCGGCGCTCCGCGGACGGCGGCGGCGACTCCGGCAGGTATAGGGTGGGGGACCTTGTCTAGGAGGTTCCTGGAAGTGTGGGGAGGCTAGCCATGGCAGTGGGAGGGGCTAGATGAGAGAGGTGCGAGCAGGGCAAGGTTTTGGCCGTGGTGGTCACCCCTCGGGCTAGATCTCGAGCTAGGCCATCTTAGGGCTAGGGTTTGGGTCTCCTTTGCTTTGGGGAGGTAGAGGGAGGTATGAGGAGGTCCAGGGCGTGAGGATTTGCCCTCAGGGGTTGTGTAGGCTCGAGTCCAAGTGGGTGTGCTTGGTTTGGCAAAGGCATGGGCTTGCCTTGCCCCTTGGGGTGTCTCCATGGGTGGCCTGGCTTCTAACTGGTGCCATGAGGTGAAAATGGTACAAGGGTGTGAGCAAGGCCACAGTAAGGGCCAAGGGATGGGCAAAAGTGAAGGTGCACACTATTCCAACCACTACAAGTGACATCATCACTTAGTCAACATGCCACCTCATTCTCTCCCTCCCTAGCTGACCAAAAGAGGATCCAATGCCCCTTCCAGAAGCTCCATAACATTGCTTTTCGAGTTGGCAAAGTGGCAAGGCTTGGATCAGTACACACAAGCTAAATCATCAAGTCTAAAAGTGTAATCACTGTTCTGTCAGAAAAATTCAGTTAGGCAGTTTCTGAATTTTTCTAAGTGCTGGAACAGCAGACAGAGATAGCAAAAGTTGGAGTTGTTTTCAGGGTTCAAATGCTTTCCAAAATTTGTTTTCAAAACATGGACTTGTTAACCATGTTATATACTTTCAGAAACAACTTTTGGAAACAATTTTGAAATAGTTTAAGGCCATGAAAACAATGTGGAAAAAGGTATACTTTCTGTTTTTATCTGTTTCTAAAAACTGCCTTAATTTTATACCACAAAAACAACAAGCACAAGATAGTTTTTATTTCTCCCAAAATAAAAGTGAGCTTATGGATTTGTAGTACATATACCAAGGATTAAATAGAAGTCAAGAAATCATAAAATAACAATCTCTAGCTTGGTGAAAACAATGGTAGAAAACAGGTACTTGGCTTTATTTTCAGGAATTGTTTTCTATAGGAAAGTTAAAAGAAAACCTTCATAGATCATCTTGGAAACTTGTTTTCTTGGATCCAACAAGGTTAAAAGTTTGTTTTAAGATGCAAACAAGAATGGTCCAAGTCTTGGAAAGAAAATCCACTCAAGTATCAATAAGAAAACATTAGGGAAAAATATCAGGAATATTTTTCAGAAACATAAGGTGTTGGTTTTATAATGAAACAAAACTTATGTTGCAAATATGATTAGGATCATAACACAAGTTATTTAAAACAATCATGTTGTTGTAAACATTACTTTGTTGGCCCTAATAGTTGTCTTCTTGAGCACAGATCAAGGGTCTAAAAACTGGGATGTGACACACTTCCCCGTCCCAGCAGGGTTCCAGAACAGAGATTTGTCCCCCAAAACTTGGGTTGACTATGACGGCGGCTGCGGAAGGTTTCGTGGAATTTTGCCGATTTTCTTAGGGTTTTCCCTCGGAGGAGTATAAATAGGCGAAAGAGCGACGTGAGGGGGGCACCAGGGGCTCCTCACCACCCCCAGGCGCGGCCAGGGGTGGGCCCACGCCTGGGCATGGTGAGCGCCCTCCGGGGCCCATCTTCGACTCCTTTTCGGACTTCTGGAAGCCTCCGGGGAAAATAGGAACTTCGGGATTCGTGGGGTCCAATTCCGAGAATATTTCTAGAACAACTTTTCTGAAATAAAAAACATCAGAAAATAGGGAACTGGCACTTGGCATCTTGTTAATAAGTTAGTCCCGGAAAACGTGTAAAAATGCTATAAAGAAGGGAGAAAACATGTAGCAATTGGCATAATATCAACATGGAACATCAGAAATTATAGATACGTTGGGGACGTATCAATACGTCATAAACGTATCCATAATTTCTGATGCTCCATGTTGTTTTCATGCTATATGGTACATGTTTCCTTTACACTTTATGCCATTTTTATCGATTTCCTGGGACTAATTTATTGACAAGATGCCATAGAGCCAGTTCTTGTTTTCTGCTGTTTTTAGTTTAAGAAAAGTTGTTCTAGAAATATTCTCAGAATTGGACGATTCAAAGCCCGGAAGTCTTAGAAAGTCGTCAGGCACACGGAGTCCGGAGGAGAACTGGAGGGGAGCCACAAGGGCCCCACACTATGGGTGGGCGTGCTGCACTGGCCGCTTCCAGGGGTGGTGTGGCCCCCCTGGCCGCCCACCGACGTTGTCGTCGCGCCTATATGTTCTCCTCGAAGAGTTAACCCTAAAGAAAGAAGCGTTTTCTACAAAAAACATCCGCAGCCGCCGTCATCGTCAACCCTAGTTCGGGAGGGTTCTGGAACTCTCCCCGGCACCCTGCCGGGAGGGTGAATCATCACCGGAGGGCTCTACATCAGCATGCCCGCCTCCGGAATGATGCGTGAGTAGTTCGTCCTTGAACTACGGGTCCATAACAGTAGCTAGATGGTTGTTCTCTCCTCTTTATGACTCATGTTTAGATCTTGTGAGCTGCCTAACATGATCAAGATCATCTTATTGTAATGCTACATGTTGTGTTTGCTGGGATCCGATGAATATTAAATGCTATGTCCAATGATTATCAATCTATCATGTGTACGCTATTTATGATCTTGCATGCTCTCCGTTGTTAGTAAATGCTCTGGACAAGTAGATGCTAGTAACTCCAAGAGGGAGTATTTATCCTTGATAGTGGGTTCGTGCCTCCCTTTCACTCATGCTCGAGTGACAGAAACGTAAACGGGTGGGGGATGTGCTGTTGCCGTTAGGGAGAAAACAACGATGTTTACACTGTTTACATTGCACACTTTGCTTAATGCGATTATCTGTTGCTTGCAACTTAATGTCCAAGGTTTGCTCGGATGACATTCTGGCGGGTGGATTATTAGTCATAGATGCAGTTGGATAACGGTCTATGTATCTTGTTGTAATGCCCTCATGAATCACATAGTAATCATCATGTCATGTGTAACATCCCAAGTATGAAAATCTCCTTTAGAATGTTTGTTTCTTGTTTTATTAATGTTTTGCATCATGTCATCATACCCATTACTTTTGTTTGCATTTGTTTTGCATCTGTTTTCAATTGTTTCTATTTCAAATTCAAACCAATTTCCGAATCAAATTGTTCATACTTGTTATGTTACAATTTTCCAAATAAAAAGTTTAAATAAAACATCCATTTGTTTCCATTAAAAATGAAAAGCTCAAACTATTGAATTGTTCTTTTTAATAATTCACTTAATTCAAATTGCATTCAAATTCAATTACAAATTCCAAACAGCAACCATTTTAAAATTATGAAAATTACAAAACACCTCCAATCAATTTGTTTCAAACAAACATGAAGTTCAAAACTAGTTAAGCTAATACTTACAATATTTCATTTAATATCACATTTTCATTCAAATTCAAACGAACTACCAACAGCAACCAATTTGAATTATCTAGAAAGCTAAATGCTGCAAATTGGTGATGTTACAAAAACTATCCTATACAAATTTTTGCTAATTTTTCTAACCTAAAACTATCCTCTTTTCTTCCTATTCCTTTTCAGCAAAAAAAAACAGCAGAACAAAAAAAAAGCTTAAAAGAAAACGGAGGGGGAAAGGGCAGGCCAGTGGGCAGCAGGCCTAGCCCACCAGCCCACCGACCCAACTTACCCTTTCGCTCCTTTCTTCTACCTGTACGGCAGGAAATCCAGCGAGTCCACGTCGGCGCCGTCGTGATGGGACGGCCGTGGCGACCCCCTCTCCTCCATAAAAACCCTACCACGGCCTCTGCCCTAGCCCTAACCCCCCTCCTTCCTTCCACCTCGCGCAGCGCCGTCATTTTCTTCTTCCTCTACACCTGCTCCACCTCTCTGCAACCCCCGAGCGCCACCGCACTGCCCTCCGATGATCGCCGCGCCTACCTTGCTCCTCATCGCTGGCTGAGCACGGGGATCGAGCCCCCGTGCTGCCGCCGTCTTCATCACTTCCTCGCCCACGTCTGGAACTTCACGGATCTCCGCCGCCGTCCTCGCCTCTGTCGCCGTCGGCCAACTTCCCCGAACCTCTGCTTCCCTTTCAATCGCAGGTGAGCATCACCTCTCGCCCACCTCTCTCCTGCTTCCTTCTCTGTTGCGCAACGCCCGCGAGCACCCGCAACACACGCACGCATCCACGGCAGCACCACGAGCAGCTCACCGCCGGCGTCCTCCCTGTCGAGTTTCAGATGTCTGAATTTCAGGTTCAGTTAAAACGTCCACGGACTGAACCTTAACCTCCCCGCGTTCCTCTACTGTCAACGAACAGAGCAGCTACTGCATTGGCAGCAGCACGCGCGCACGAGCACGAGGTCGAGGGGTCGAGCCCTCGCCTCCGCGGATTAATCCGCCACTTTTTTCCTTTGCCACGCGGGCGCCCGTGGCCCACCTGCCAGTGGCCTGGGTTGCCACGTGTGCTGCCACGCAGGCCACCGTGGCCAGGGCCCCCCTCTGTCAGTGACCTAAGCTAGGCACTGCGAGGTGTATTTAGTTTCTGTCTTTTTCTTTTCTTTTAATTCCAGTCCAAACTAATTACAGTTTAGTCCCTGATTCAAAAATGCAAATAACCTTTGAATTACAACTTCAAATAAAATAAATAAAATATGTAATCTGCACCAAATTTAATTATCTATCTGATTAAAGCATTTGTTTTATGTTTTGAACATTTCAAATTGTTTCAAATTTCAAATTCAAACAAATCATTTTAAATTTGGTTAATTTCATAACTAATTCAAACTTAATTCAAATGCCACATATAAAATATGTTTTCCATGCTAAATTGAACCACCTTTTCAAATATAAACTTTATTTTCTGTTTTGAATAATTAAAATTGGTTAAATAATTTAAACCTTGTTTAAATCATTTAAAATTGCTAAATTCATAACTTGCTCAAATTAATTTTTTTTGAACTTATAAAATATGTTTTCAAACTAGAAAAGTATAAACTTTTAAAATATGAATTTGGTTTAATGTTTTGAACAAATAAAATTCATACTTGAATTAAATTCATTTAATTCTTGTTTAAGCTTCTTTAATTCATAAGTAATTTATTTTAAATCCTTTTTCAACAAGTGAAACATGTATTCCACCTAAAATTTTGTGTTCTTTTCAAATATGAACTTTGTTATCTATTTTGAACAATTAAAATTGGTGAAAACAACAAATGCTTGTGTAACACCTTTAAGGAACCAAAATTCCATAACTTAATAAATAAAATTCCAAACATGGTAAACCTTATTTCAAATTGTTCCTATTGTTGTTTTCTTTTTGTTTTCTTCATCCATGCATCATGCTAATTCACTTACACATGATGTTTAGTTGTAGAACAATTATTTCAACCTTAATTCATGGGCTTTCCATATGTAATCCAAATTGCATATGGGTCCATTTAATCATGTTATGTTACCCTGTCAACTAGTGTATTTTTGGATGCATCAATTAAATTGCCATGCATCATCCCATGTTTGTGCATTATGCCATGGTATTGATTGTTTGTCTCTCTGCGTTGTTTGTTTGCTTCTTCTCGAATAGACGACAACGTTGAGACAGACGATACTTACGACACCCCTTCTGAGGATCTAGCTCAGTACCAGGCTGCTGAGTTTGCAGGCAAGTATTCACTCACATGAACCATTGTATTCCTTTCCACATTGGATACCGATACTTTCCATTGTCTATTCTGCTAGCCCTATGAATCGTTGCTTGTGTTCGATCCTATCACATGTTATCCTTTAACCCTGATATAGCCTCACCTCCACACCTATAACCCCGTTGCTTGTTGCCCGTGTCTTACTAGCATGCTTAGGGTTGTTTTGCTCGAGTCTTTTACCCGTTACTTGCTGTTACTATATTTTATTATGTCCTGGGGCTCGATGTTTAAAAAACAATCATGCTAATGTTATGGTTAATAATAATTTGATGATAAGGCACCGGCAGGAGGCCCGACGTGGTTTTGAGGCCTGCTAGTGTCGACCCTAATTAGGAAAAGGGTCCTGTCTACTGATCCATGATGAGCGCACTATCCGCATGTGGGAAGCGTGTATGGGCGCCCCCCTCAATTTTATTCGATTCGCATCTCGTCCAAATCGCCTCATTCAGTTCGGGTTTTCCATTTGCCGCATGCATATGTATTTTGCGAACCTAGGCCAGGGTGGAACTTTTGTAGTCGGCATTTAGGGAGACATGTTCTTAGAGTGCTATGAGGGTCCCCTTTTCTTCGTGGGGCTTGATTAGCCGTGCGCTCAATTGCACGGGGTTCTTTGGGCTTGATGCGGAGAAGAGTTGAGTTGTGTTGAGTGCTCCGCTTGGTGGAAGGCATTCCATTTGGCGGGTTATTCTTACGTGTATGGCCAAATTGGTGCACCCCTGCAGGGTAAATCTTCTCGAGAAGCCGTGTTTTCCGCGGTTATGGATGACTTGGTGAAAGTACTGGCTAACAAGTACTCAGAACAACTTACACCTAACTAATGATAACTTGATTAGTAATAGTTTTATTGACACAATAACTTGAACCATCATTAATCCAACTGTGTGAGTTATCCTCGGATTTCTTCTTTGGATAAGGGGCGAGATCCAGGATGGGTTTGTTTGGAGTTAGTAGCAGTTGGTTGCGATACGCTATCTTATCTCCTTTCTGTTAGCCGGAAGTTATAGCATGTTTCTGTAGTTGGTTAGTGCATCCCGCTGCCGCATCTTTTGTAGCACCCCTTTCTTCCGTTGAACCCAAAGCATCTGTGCTTGGTGTTGACTGGCATACTTTGGTGAACTGTGTGTCTTGCTTGCCAGTACGTTTATGTACTGACCCCTTTGGGGTTGTGGTTTCCGCAGACTACGCTTACGAGGATCCCCGTGACGGCTACTACGTGGAGTTTGACGAGGCTGCTGACGAGTAGATAGCGGACCCGGGCAGGATCCGAGACATCGTGGATGGGCTCCGTCTTTTCGTTTCCGGCCTCTTAGGCCTATTTGGATCTTGTCTGTACTCAGACACTTTGGATGCCTCCGCTGTGATGTAATGATGATATGTTGGGACATGTGTCCTCTGGATGATTGTATTTGCTATCTGTGCTCTAGTGAGAGCTATTTGCAACTTATTTCTATTTATTTGTGTCCTAGAGATCTGTTGTGCTATCATTTTGTTAAACGCCGTTGACGTACCATGTGTGTATGGTATGAAGTACATCAATGGTAGTATCCTGATTTCTATGGGATGGTTTACGTAGACGATGAACAGTAGGGGTTGGTTGTCACACATACGTGTGTTGGCCTACTCGTAAGAGATGCGGGTGCCGGTAAGCCCCGTAATCCAATCATCTACTGTTCAACGGAACTGCGAGTATCCTTTAGAAGTCCGGGTGCGACAAATGGTATCAGTACTGGTCGCAGTTGAGTCTAGAAACTATTTTGTAGCTATATAGGAAAAATGAAACGTGAGAGTAGGAATTCTGCCCTTTTATTTCTTTCCCCACCCACCCTCCCTTTTCTGGTAAGGAAATGCAACGTTGTTTTTCTTCTCATCTAAACTTTCAAGTTAGGATTTCACGAATCCTGGTTTCTCTAGGATAGTTATATCTACTAGACCATAGGAATGGAGGTGGTTGTGACATGATTTATCATGTTGCCTACTCACGATTGAGAACGGAGGCGTGTAAGCCCCGGAAGCGAATCCTCTATTCCTTAAGCAGTAGATATTGATCCTTTAGAAGCCCAGATGGGTTTTCCGTAGTACCTCAGGAGTGTTTTGGTCTCGTGTTTCCCGATGTTGCTTCGATATCCTGTTCTTCTCAACATCCTTTTCGTCCGTTGAAACCTTGTTGTTGCTTTCCACTTCAGTTCTTCTACCAGCGTCTAATCAAAACTTCCCCGGTCATCTGCAGATGGATCTCAGGTTCTACCCGCAGGTGGTTCGCATGACTCGTCGCGAGAGCACTGCCGGTTATCCGGAGATGCTGAGAGACATGGTCACTTATCTGGGTTTCCGTTGGGCACCAGAGTACCAGGTCTACGAGCAGCAACGAGAGTTTGACCAGACCTACTACCAGGCTATCATCTACATTCTGTCAGATGATGGCATGAGCGTAGTCCACCGCTACGAGGCAGTAGGTTCCACAGTGGATATGGCCGTGCAGCAGGCAGCTTATGTGAGTCTCACCGTCCTTCGTGCTGACTACTGGGGATTTGACGATTCCATCTATCGCCACATCCCCCGTGGTTACATCACTTCGGAGGGAGCTCATTTCACTCTCTACGACAACTTGGATGTTTATGAGCATGATAACTCCAGGCTGCACACCACAGCTCAGTTTGTGAGGCACAGTGACGCAGTTGCCCGCACACTTTCTCAGGAGTTGGTTTCAGTCAGAGAGCAGCTCTACCTTGCGTTGACTCGTCTGGCGACGTACACCACAGACTTTGTTGGAGACGAGCGCTTCGCACGTTTCGATCAGCCAGTTGGTCGTTGTCTGCCAGATGCTGGAGGTTACGAGCCGATCAGAGGTCCACTCCTCAACCTCGGTGCTGGTTACACTGGGATTCCCCGCTTTGGAGCACAGGGAGCCGATGCTATGTACTTCACAACACCGAGAGTCGGGCTCAGACCACGTCAGATCTACGTGGATCGTCGTTCTACCTACTTTCGTGGGCGTCCTCCTCACCGTACCTCTCGTCGTACTACTCACCACCGTCCTGCGTGATGAGCATGGGAGTACCGATGTATCCATTCTTAGCTATGTTTAGTTATCTTTGGCATTCGAACCATTTGTGGTGTGTTGGATATTCTGATGTATTTGAACATGTGATGATGTACCTGTTGGTTATCTATTCATGCGCCGGAATAATCTCTCTTTTGGTTGCCAAGTCTATCCTTTTCTGTTGTTGTGCTAAAATGCATTTCCATTCAGGATGCCGCCAACAAGGAACACCCCGCCTGAGCCACCGCCAATCACGGAGCTGTTGACTCAGATGACCCAAGTCGTGACGCAGATGGCCCAGTTCCAGGCTAATCAGCACATCAACCAGACCGCTCCAAGAGTCAGCATCAAGGAGTTTCTCAGTCTGGGCCCGAGAGCTTTCGTGGCAACACGCGAGCCTCTGGATGCTGACGACTGGATCCGTGAGATAGCCAAGGCTCTGGACATTGCTCACGTTGCTGAGGAAGACAAGGTCAAGTATGCCTCCTATCTGCTGAAGGGTCAGGCAGCTACTTGGTGGGAAAACTACCAGACCATGAGAGCTGGCTATCCAATCACCTGGGGTTGTTTCAAGGAAGCCTTCCTGAAGCACCACATTCCAGATGATCTCATGGAAAGGATGCGTGAAGAGTTTTGCTCTCTCAAGCAAGGCAAGCTGGACGTCATCGGCTATTAGAGTGAGTTCAATCGCCTCGCTCGATACGCTGGTGATGAGGTGTCCACTGAGGCTAAGAAGATGGCAAGGTTCCGCAGAGGTTTTAACCCGGAGCTCAAGTATGCCCTCACCAACATCAAGGCCAAAGACTTCGAGGAGCTCGTTAACACCGCGCTCAATGAAGAAAATGGGCGCAAGGCGTTCGAGGAATCTCGCAAGCACTCGCGTGAGGGTGGTTCCTCCTCCAACATGACCACCCCTCCGCAGAAGCGCCGCATCTGGGTGCCAAATGGTGCTGTCACTAGGGCTCCATATGCCCAAGCTTCCCCAGGCTTCGCTCCCCGCCCACCCAACCCAGCTCAGATGAATGATCCAAGGGGTTTGATGGGGCAGCCAAGGCCAGGGCCTCCTCGTGTCGTCACTTGCTTCAAGTGCAAGCAGACGGGGCACTACGCTGACAAGTGCACGCAGAGGCAGCTACCTCCACCACCACCTCGTCCCAACACCAACCAGGCAATGGTTCGTGCTCCCCCGGCTAAAGCCTTCAACCCCAACAACAGGCCTGTCGGGAGGACCGCAAGGGTGAATCATGTCAAGATCGACAAAGCTGAGGAAGCTTTTGACGTCGTTCTCGGTATATTCCCCGTAAACTTTATTCCAGCTAAAGTGTTGTTTGATACCGGAGCATCACATTCTTTCGTGTCAAAGACTTTTGCCGCAACAAACAACCTAAGTGTGGTTCCACTAAGCAATCAAATCACCGTTCACTCCACGGGATCTCAAATGCTGACTTCCAAGATAAGTAAGGATAACCAAATCCTAATTGGAGGCCACATATTCCTTGCTTCTCTCATGCTGCTGGGAAATTCTGACATTGATGTCATTCTTGGTATGGATTGGTTGAAGGCCAGTAAAGCTAAAATTGACTGTGCTCAAAAGTCAATAACTCTGTTCCACCCTTCTGGCCAGATAGTCTATTCTCCAAATGAATCAAGTTCTGTTCAGCTGTACACCCTCGATGCAAAACCTCTACCTCTACTCGAAAATGTTCCGGTGGTTTGTGAATTCCCTGACGTCTTTCCAGAAGAATTGCCAGGGATGCCTCCGGACAGAGCAGTTGAGTTCGTGATCGAGCTTGAACCAGGTACTGCTCCAATCTCTAAGCATCCATACAAGATAGCTCCTCCTGAACTGAAACTGTTAAAGGAGCAAATCGATATGTACATGGAAAAAGGTTACATTCAACCTAGTTCCTCCGCTTGGGGTTGCCCAACTCTGTTCGTTGCGAAGAAGGATCACACAAAGAGACTCGTTGTTGACTATCGTCCTCTTAACGAGAAAACCATCAAAAACAAGTATCCAATTCCTCGTATCGATGATCTTTTTGATCAACTTGCTGGAGCCTCAATATTCTCCAAGTTGGACTTGAGAATGGGTTACCATCAAATAAAGATCAGAAAGGAAGATATTCCAAAAACAGCTTTCACCACTAGGTACGGTCTATATGAATACACCGTCATGTCCTTTGGTCTCACCAATGCACCAGCGACATTCTCTCGACTCATGAATTCTGTTTTCCATGAATACCTCGACAAGTTCGTTGTGGTATATCTCGATGACATTCTTGTCTACTCCAAATCTGAGGAAGAGCATGAAGAACATCTTCGTCTCACTCTCATGAAACTTCGCGAGCATCGTCTATATGCCAAGTTCTCCAAATGTGAGTTCTGGATTCCAGAAGTTGCTTACCTTGGTCATATCATCTCTACCAAGGGCATAGCCATTGATCCAGAAAAGGTTAAAGCAATTGTTGATTGGAAACCTCCTAAGACGGTAAAGCAAGTAAGAAGTTTTCTTGGCTTGGCTAGCTATTGCCGTCGTTTCGTCCAAAACTTCTCCAAGATTGCCAAACCTCTCACTGATCTCACAAAGAAGGACAAGAAATTCGTTTGGTCTCCACAATGTGATGAAAGTTTCAATCTCCTGAAGACTAAACTCACTTCTACACCAGTTCTGGTTGGCCCAATTACTACCAAATCTTTCCAAATATTCTGTGATGCATCTCTCCAAGGTCTAGGTGCAGTTCTTATGCAAGAACGTCAAGTTGTGGCTTATGCTTCACGTCAGTTGAACGCACATGAGCTCAATTATACCACTCATGACCTTGAACTTGCAGCAGTTGTGTTTGCCCTCAAGAAATGGAGGCAATACTTGTTGGGTAATCGCACTGAAATCTTTTCCGATCATAAGAGTCTGAAATACATCTTCACTCAACCAGATCTAAACCTCAGGCAAAGGAGATGGATTGAAAAGATTAAAGACTTTGATCTCACCATTTCTTACACTCCAGGCAAGGCTAATGTTATGGCCGATGCTCTCAGTCGCAAGTCGTATTGCAATAATCTCGTGATCATGGAAATCCAACCTCCACTTCATGAAGAATTCCAGAAGCTGAACCTTGGTCTTATTCCTCAAGGCTATCTTGCGAACTTGACAGCCAGTCCAACTCTCGAGGACAAGATTCATTCTGAACAACTTCGTGATGCTGAAATCAAGAAGATGGTAGAACACATCAAAGAAGGCAAGGAGAAATTTAAGTCCTTCTCAATTGATGACAAGGGAACTGTGTTCTTCGAAGGACGCATTGCAGTTCCTCAAGTTCAAAGTCTCAAAGATGTCATTCTCAAGGAGGCTCATGAAACTCCTCTCTCCATACACCCTGGAAGTACAAAGATGTACCAGGATCTTAAGACACTGTATTGGTGGCCTGGCATGAAACGTGAAATTGATCAATACGTTTCTGTATGCGACGTTTGTCAACGTGTTAAGGCAGTTCATCAGAAAACAGCCGGTCTTCTCCAACCTCTAAAAATCCCTGAGTGGAAGTGGGACATGATTGAAATGGACTTCGTCACTGGTTTTCCAAAGTCCAAGAAGGGCAACGATGCAATCTTCGTTGTCATTGATCGTCTCACTAAAGTAGCTCACTTCTTTGCTGTCAAAGAAACAATCTCAGCTAGCCAGTTAGCAGAGCTCTACACAGCAAAGATTGTTCCTCTTCATGGTGTTCCATTGGAAATAAGCTCAGACCATGGAAGCATATTCACTTCTCATTTCTGGAAAAGCTTTCAAGAAGCATTGGGCACCAAACTTCTGTTCAGCACAGCTTACCATCCTCAGTCTCAAGGGCAAGTCGAAAGAGTCAATCAGATTCTCGAGGATATGCTCAGAGCATGTGGTATCTCCTTTGGCATGAAATGGGAGGATTGCCTTCCATATGCTGAATTCTCCTACAACAACAGCTTCCAGGCAAGCCTAGGCATGGCACCATTTGAAGCTCTATATGGCCGCAGATGCAGGAGTCCAATCAATTGGTCTGGAGCTGGTGAACGTTCAGTCTTAGGCCCTGACATTGTTAAGGAAGCCGAAGAGAAAGTTTGCATCATTCGTGACAATCTCAAGATTGCTCAGTCTTGTCAGAAAAGCTACTATGACAGCAAGCACAGGGATATGATCTATGCACCTGGTGACAAAGCATATCTCCGTGTAACTCCCCTCAGAGGCACTCATCGTTTTGGTGTGAAAGGAAAACTTGCACCAAGATACATTGGTCCTTTCAACATTCTCTCAAGGCGTGCGGAAAATGCCTATCGTCTTGAACTTCCAGAAAAGCTATCCAAGGTGCACGATGTGTTTCACGTGTCACAGCTCAAGAGGTGTTTCAAAGATCCAGATCGTGCAGTTGATCATGATTCCATTGAACTGCAAGAAGATCTATCTTATGAGGAGCACCCTGTTCGTATTCTCGATGAGATCGAGCGTAAGACTCGCAACAAGAGCACCAAGTTCTTGAAAGTGCAGTGGTCCCATCATTCCAATAAAGAGGCAACGTGGGAGACCGAAGAGGATCTTCGCAAGAAGTATCCGGACCTTTTCACTTCTCAGTAGGAATCTCGGGGCGCGATTCCTTCAAGGGGGGGCGTTTTGTAACATCCCAAGTATGAAAATCTCCTTTAGAATGTTTGTTTCTTGTTTTATTAATGTTTTGCATCATGTCATCATACCCATTACTTTTGTTTGCATTTGTTTTGCATCTGTTTTCAATTGTTTCTATTTCAAATTCAAACCAATTTCCAAATCAAATTGTTCATACTTGTTATGTTACAATTTTCCAAATAAAAAGTTCAAATAAAACATCCATTTGTTTCCATTAAAAATGAAAAGCTCAAACTATTGAATTATTCTTTTTAATAATTCACTTAATTCAAATTGCATTCAAATTCAATTACAAATTCCAAACAGCAACCATTTGAAAATTATGAAAATTACAAAACACCTCCAATCAATTTGTTTCAAACAAACATGAAGTTCAAAACTAGTTAAGCTAATACTTACAATATTTCATTTAATATCACATTTTCATTCAAATTCAAATGAACTACCAACATCAACCAATTTGAATTATCTGGAAAGCTAAATGTTGCAAATTGGTGCTGTTACAAAAACTATCCTATACAAATTTTTGCTAATTTTTCTAACCTAAAACTATCCTCTTTTCTTCCTATTCCTTTTCAGCAAAAAAAAACAGCAGAACAAAAAAAAACTTAAAAGAAAACGGAGGGGGAAAGGGCAGGCCAGCGGGCAGCAGGCCCAGCCCACCGACCCAACTTACCCTTTCGCTCCTTTCTTCTACCTGTACGGCAGGAAATCCAGCGAGTCCACGTCGGCGCCGTCGTGATGGGACGGCCGTGGCGACCCCCTCTCCTCCATAAAAACCCTACCGCGGCCTCTGCCCTAGCCCTAACCCCCCTCCTTCCTTCCACCTCGCGCAGCGCCGCCATTTTCTTCTTCCTCTGCACCTGCTCCACCTCTCTGCAACCCCCGAGCGCCACCGCACTGCCCTCCGATGATCGCCGCGCCTACCTTGCTCCTCATCGCTGGCTGAGCACGGGGATCGAGCCCCCGTGCTGCCGCCGTCTTCATCACTTCCTCGACCACGTCTGGAACTTCACGGATCTCCGCCGCCGTCCTCGCCTCTGTCGCCGTCGGCCAACTTCCCCGAACCTCTGCTTCCCTTTCAATCGCAGGTGAGCATCACCTCTCGCCCACCTCTCTCCTGCTTACTTCTCTGCTGCGCAACGCCCGCGAGCACCCGCAGCACACGCACGCATCCACGGCAGCACCACGAGCAGCTCACCGCCGGCGTCCTCCCTGTCGAGTTTCAGATGTCTGAATTTCAGGTTCAGTTAAAACGTCCACGGACTGAACCTTAACCTCCCCGCGTTCCTCTACTGTCAACAAACAGAGAAGCTACTGCATTGGCAGCAGCACGCGCGCACGAGCACGAGGTCGAGGGGTCGAGCCCTCGCCTCCGCGGATTAATCCGCCACTTTTTTCCTTTGCCACGCGGGCGCCCGTGGCCCACCTGCCAGTGGCCTGGGTTGCCACGCGTGCTGCCACGCAGGCCACCGTGGCCAGGGCCCCCTCTGTCAGTGACCTAAGCTAGGCACTGCGAGGTGTATTTAGTTTCTGTCTTTTTCTTTTCTTTTAATTCCAGTCCAAACTAATTACAGTTTAGTCCCTGATTCAATAATGCAAATAACCTTTGAATTACAACTTCAAATAAAATAAATAAAATATGTAATCTGCACCAAATTTAATTCTCTATCTGACTAAAGCATTTGTTTTATGTTTTGAACATTTCAAATTGTTTCAAATTTCAAATTCAAACAAATCATTTTAAATTTGGTTAATTTCATAACTAATTCAAACTTAATTCAAATGCCACATATAAAATATGTTTTCCATGCTAAATTGAACCACCTTTTCAAATATAAACTTTATTTTCTGTTTTGAATAATTAAAATTGGTTAAATAATTTAAACCTTGTTTAAATCATTTAAAATTGCTAAATTCATAACTTGCTCAAATTAATTTTTTTTGAACTTATAAAATATGTTTTCAAACTAGAAAAGTATAAACTTTTCAAATATGAATTTGGTTTAATGTTTTGAACAAATAAAATTCAAATAAATTCATACTTGAATTAAATTCATTTAATTCTTGTTTAAGCTTGTTTAATTCATAAGTAATTTATTTTAAATCCTTTTTCAACAAGTGAAACATGTATTCCACCTAAAATTTTGTGTTCTTTTCAAATATGAACTTTGTTATCTATTTTGAACAACTAAAATTGGTTAAAACTACAAATGCTTGTGTAACACCTTTAAGGAACCAAAATTCCATAACTTAATAAATAAAAATCCAAACTTGGTAAACCTTATTTCAAATTGTTCCTATTGTTGTTTTCTTTTTGTTTTCTTCATCCATGCATCATGCTAATTCACTTACACATGATGTTTAGTTGTAGAACAATTATTTCAACCTTAATTCATGGGCTTTTCATATGTAATCCAAATTGCATATGGGTCCATTTAATCATGTTATGTTACCCTGTCAACTAGTGTATTTTTGGATGCATCAATTAAATTGCCATGCATCATCCCATGTTTGTGCATTATGCCATGTTGTTGATTGTTTGTCTCTCTGCGTTGTTTGTTTGCTTCTTCTCGAATAGACGACGACGTTGAGACAGACGATACTTACGACACCCCTTCTGAGGATCTAGCTCAGTACCAGGCTGCTGAGTTTGCAGGCAAGTATTCACTCACATGAACCATTGTGTTCCTTTCCACATCGGATACCGATACTTTCCGTTGTCTATTCTGCTAGCCCTATGAATCGCTGCTTGTGTTCGATCCTATCACATGTTATCCTTTAACCCTGATATAGCCTCACCTCCACACCTATAACCCCGTTGCTTGTTGCCCGTGTCTTACTAGCATGCTTAGGGTTGTTTTGCTCGAGTCTTTTACCCGTTACTTGCTGTTACTATATTTTATTATGTCCTGGGGCTCGATGTTTAAAAAACAATCATGCTAATGTTATGGTTAATAATAATTTGATGATAAGGCACCGGCAGGAGGCCCGGCGTGGTTTTGAGGCCTGCTAGTGTCGACCCTAATTAGGAAAAGGGTCTTGTCTACTGATCCATGATGAGCGCACTATCCGCATGTGGGAAGCGTGTATGGGCGCCCCCCTCAATTTGATTCGATTCGCATCTCGTCCAAATCGCCTCATTTAGTTCGGGTTTTCCATTTGCCGCATGCATATGTATTTTGCGAACCCAGGCCAGGGTGGAACTTTTGTAGTCGGCATTTAGGGAGACACGTTCTTAGAGTGCTATGAGGGTCCCGTTTTCTTCGTGGGGCTTGATTAGCCGTGCGCTCAATTGCACGAGGTTCTTTGGGCTTGATGCGGAGAAGAGTTGAGTTGTGTTGAGTGCCCCGCTTGGTGGAAGGCATTCCATCTGGCGGGTTATTCTTACGTGTACGGCCAAATTGGTGCACCCCAGCAGGGTAAATCTTCTCGAGAAGCCGTGTTTTCCGCAGTTATGGATGACTTGGTGAAAGTACTGGCTAACAAGTACTCAGAACAACTTACACCTAACTAATGATAACTTGATTAGTAATAGTTTTATCGACACAATAACTTGAACCATCATTAATCCAACTGTGTGAGTTATCCTCGGATTGCTTCTTTGGATAAGGGGCGAGATCCAGGATGGGTTTGTTTGGAGTTAGTAGCAGTTGGTTGCGATACGCTATCTTATCTCCTTTCTGTTAGCCGGAAGTTATAGCATGTTTCTGTAGTTGGTTAGTGCATCCCGCTGCCGCATCTTTTATATCACCCCTCTCTTCCGTTGAACCCAAAGCATCTGTGCTTGGTGTTGACTGGCATACTTTGGTGAACTGTGAGTCTTGCTTGCCAGTACGTTTATGTACTGACCCCTTTGGGGCTGTGGTTTCCGCAGACTACGCTTACGAGGATCCCCGTGACGGCTACTACGTGGAGTTTGACGAGGCTGCTGACGAGTAGATAGCGGACCCGGGCAGGATCCGAGACATCGTGGATGGGCTCCGTCTTTTCGTTTCCGGCCTCTTAGGCCTATTTGGATCTTGTCTGTACTCAGACACTTTGGATGCCTCCGCTGTGATGTAATGATGATATGTTGGGACATGTGTCCTCTGGATGATTGTATTTGCTATCTCTGCTCTAGTGAGAGCTATTTGCAACTTATTTCTATTTATTTGTGTCTTAGAGATCTGTTGTGCTATCATTTTGTTAAACGCCGTTGACGTACCATGTGTGTATGGTATGAAGTACGTCAATGGTAGTATCCTGATTTCTATGGGATGGTTTACGTAGACGATGAACAGTAGGGGTTGGTTGTCACACATACGTGTGTTGGCCTACTCGTAACAGATGCGGGTGCCGGTAAGCCCCGTAATCCAATCATCTACTGTTCAACGGAACTGCGAGTATCCTTTAGAAGTCCGGGTGCGACATCATGCATATGCACTATGGTGTAGTCTTTATATATGTCAATTGCCTAGCTGTAATTTGTTTACCCAACATGCTATCTATCTATTTTGGAGAGACACCTCTAGTGAACTGTGGGCCCTGGTCTATTTTCCTCATACTGATAATACAACCACTGTTTTCATATTGTTACTACAGTTTTCCTACTGCCATCACTGTTCTCTTTTCATCTACTACAAACAAGTACTGTTTTCCACACCATACGTCTAACCTCTTTGTCTTGTGTGTCGCTGATCATGTAAAAATCTCCTCTTACCACGAGCGGAAGGGTGCAAACCGAGATCACTCCTTAAAGCGTGGCAAGAAATTCCAGCGAACGCCTACGGTCAACCGGGCAGTAGACCATAAAGAGTTGCCACACCTTATTCGAGTCCAGCTGTCTAACCATGACACTAGTGTAGAAGGACCCCCCCCCCCTAGCCCATTCTACCACCTTGAAAGTGCCGGTATTGACCCCTAGCAGCATACCCCTAGAATGACCCGAAGCCGGGGTATGATGCCACACAAACTTAGCGGACGGTTTAATGCCTCTAAGATCCGCTGGGGTAAAATTAGCCGTAATTGTTTCTTGAAGCCCAACAATGTCTAGTTTAGTCCGTCTAATGAAATCCTTAATTTGGGCCTACCGCCCCGAAACTCCTAATGTTTCAGAAAACTGGCCCGCGTTATGCTAACTTCCTTTTACTCCGCCGGTGATGCCGATATTTTCTTGGGAACAAACATCTTGCTTTCGAAACGTAGATGTTGAAGTCTGTTAGCGCAAGACCATGCACTTCATATATTTACAATACGTGGGACTATAGGAGGCAGTGACGTAATCATGTACTCGTAGTGCAACAATGATGGATGCGTGTCAAAGGTAGCCTAGGTCGGCGCCATGCAACATGGATCCGAGATGTAGCTGATCGGCTCTGGGCAAACCGTGGCCGACCTGTTATACGCCGGCGCCAAGTACAATAGCATCGCTTGAAGGGCCATATTTAACAGTAGTTCTTAAATGAGGCCATATGTGAATTAGTCTTATTAAAGTGCTATATCTAGTAAAATATACGACAATAGTTGCGGCAGAGATTGGATCTTGCGAAGACTCAAAGTGCTATGATGGTGGAATAAGCGATGCCCTACCCGGGGTCCTCCTAGCCTTTATATAGGAGGTTGGGTCTCGGTACCAAGTCCGGGTAGGTTGCAAATCTCGGGTGAGTCGGTTGCTTCCTTTGCCTTGTACCGCACGTTTGACAACTTGGATGGACCTTAGCTGGGCCTTCTAGAAGCTCGGTGGGGGCACCTCTCAATGGGGTTTAGCGCACAGCTGCAGCTGGTAGGCCCATAGAGGGGACTCGGAGTATTTCTACGTCAAGTGATGGTAGCAATGGAACTCAAAGATAAGCTAGTGATAAAAGGGATGAAGGAAACCGGATTTGGGCTAGGATGGCGGCGCCAAAGACAGATGGGCATCTTCTTATTCCTGTGCAGCTGACACACCGAGGGCGAGGACGCTGGTGGCGATGCCATTAGTAGCTCGACCTCCTCGTCCGACTCTATGGCCTAGATGTCCGAGGGGTGAGGACGATGGCCTCCTCCTCCGTCTCAGTGGATGCTCCCGATCCTTCTGCGAGGAGTAAGGAAGACGGCCCCAACACCATCAGGGAGCGAGCTTCCCGCCGCCATGGCCGCCGCTCGGGAGGCGAGCTCCCCACCACCAAAACTCTGCTCCATGTCTCAGAGAGGCTGGAGTGAAGATGGGATCTGGATCGGATCGAGAGGTGGACTGGTTTCCTTTCGACAAACAAGGGGATAAGCTAGTCGTTGACATTGGCATTAGAACCGTTAGGAAGGATCTGTGCCATAGAATCCAAAATCGAGGGAGCACCACACATCTAGAGATAAGCTAAGAGCATCTCTAGCAGTACCCGTAAAAGTGGCTAAACCTGTAAAATTCCGGCGACTTTACAGTTTTGGGTTCAATTTTGTCCATAGCAGAGACAACAAAAGTTTACCGACCCGTAAACGGTTTACAGGCCACCGAAAATGCAAGGCTCCAACCTTTATGTACATAGGTTGGAGTGTGGTATACGGGTCACGAACTGGCCGAAACTGGCCGGAATTCTTTCCACACTGTCGTCCGTGACTAAAATGACAGCCGTCGAGTTCTCACGTATCCGCCAAAATGTTAAATTTCCGTTCGAAAATTAGCAGTCGTTGCGCTCGGACCATGGACGTCCGTGCCAGCGTAACTGGCCGCTTCGTCCCTGTCGCCGGCTCCTCGAAAGGGCTCCGTCCGCACACAGGTGCTGGGGCCTTCGACGCTTCGTGCTCCACCGCCCGACGAGAACTCACCGGTTGCATGTACGTGCTCAGGTCGTGCTGCAGACCCGCCGGGGGCTTCGTCGCCGTCGTGGAGCTTCGTGCCCCAAGCTCGAAGCGCCTGACCAGTACTAGTACTAGCAAGCTCAAGTTCCGATGGATCCCTGCGGCTGCCTCACTACTAGTACTAGCAAGGTCAAGTTCCGATGTTGAGGGATCCAATCGCTTGAGCTCTTCTCTTATTTGCGTCTAGTATTTGCCTATTGCTTCCATCTAGTACTTAGCTCTGCGTGTGATTTGAGAAAGAAGCTGACTCGGAAAAAAAAAAGCATCGAATCCCATACTCGTTTTACGGTTTATTTTTGGGTGCTGCTCTGCCTCGTGCGTTTTCAACCTGTAATATCGGCAAAACTCGATCCGTATACCGTTTTTATAGGTTGGAGGGATAGGGACGCTGCTAGAGATGCTCTAATCTCAGGGCGCCCTGAGACTAGGACGTCGTGAGATTAGACTTCCCGTAAATAAAATGGTAATTCCGAAAACATTTTTGACAGAGATTTATTCTGTCGTGAAGATTACGTGCTCACTCCGTTATCAAATAAATGTACGTTTAGAGTCTCTTTGGTTCAAAGGATTTTCAAAACATATGAATAGGAAAAACAAAGGATTGCAATGTCATACACTTCAATTTCTACAGGATTTTAAAACATAGGAATTTTGTAAGAGATACGTTTGGATGACGCGCAGGAAACAAACACAGGAATTTTGCAGGAATGGGGAGAGAGAGTAGAGAGAGATAGAGTATGAGTGCATTGGGCTTCTCAAAGAAAAAAAATAAAAAGAGGTTGGACCTCATGTTGAGATTCCTATGGAATGGAGAGCAAAGGAATAGATTCCTTAGAAATTTGGTGGTGTCAATCCTACAATGCAAAGGCATTCCATAAGAAAAATTCCTATGGCTGAAATCCTCCAGAATTCCTATGAAATGGCCTCTAGCATTGTATTTGGTCAAACTTTTTAAACTTGAGAACAGTGCGGTGAGAGATCGCACGTACGGAGGAGAGCGGAGCGCACGATAGGCTAGGTGCGGAACCCACCGCCGCTCGCCACTCCGGCGCCGGCGTCCACCGTGCCCCACGCCGGTGACCACTCCGGTCCCGGCGTCCTCCTCCTAGGCGCCGCCTCGCGCCTTCCTTCCCCCCCCCCCCCCCCGAGCAGCATGGAGCCCTCCCCCTCCCCTTCCCCGCGCTGCTGGGCGGACTTCTCCGACGACGAAGATGAGTTGGACTCACCCCGCGCTCGTATTGTGAGGTCCTGCGCAGCGGCTCCCCTCCGGCGGCGTCCCCGCTGCGCTCGCCCTCGCCGGCGTCGGTTCCGCAAGGGGCGAGGAGCTCGGGCCCCTCCATGGGCGTGGCTTCTGCGGAGGCGCACCGCGCCGCGCCCTCGGCGGGAGGCCCCGCTGCGCGCCGGGCCATGGGCTCGCCGTCGGCTGGGCGTGGACCGAGGAAGGAGGCTGCGCCGGCGCCATGGAGGCTTGGCGCGTCGAGGAAGGCAGCACCGGCGCGGGGTCCCGCCGGACCAAGGATGGTCCATCCGCCTCCCCCTGTTCCCCTTGCGGATGGTGCGTGGCCGTGGCAGCAGGTCGGCGGTGGAGGTGGAGGTCGCAAGCGGCGGAGGGAGCCAGCCGCGCAGCAGCTCCCGTCGTGGTTCATCCGGGCGGACCTCCCGCCGGACCTCGCTGGGTGCTGCTTCAACTGCGCCCAGCCGGGGCACATATCGGCGGACTGCGACAACGACACCGTCTGCCTCCGGTGCCGGAAGGAGGGGCATCACGCCCGCGAGTGCTCGGAGCCGCGCGTTCTGCCGCCGGCGGGCCGTTTCGGCCGTGGAGGTCCTAGGGCCGTGGAAGTACCAGGTGGTCACCGAGGCGCGGTGCGGGACCGGATTGGGGAGAGGTTGCCGATGCCGGCGCCCGGGAGCCCACCGCTGGTGGAGGACCTGCGCACGAAGCTGTTGGCTCGTCGCGAAGCGCCGGAGTGCGGCCGGGCCGAGATGCGGGTATCTCCGTCCCCGTCGCCGCGCGGGGCGCTGGTGGAATCGGCGGCCTCACGGGCCGGGACGGATGCGATGGTGCGCCGTCGTCGCTCGCCCTCGCCCCCACCCCGTGGGACGGACCAGCTGATTGACGCGCCGGCGGTCGGGGAGCGTGGGGACGCAGGCCGTGACAGGCGGGGAGGCGCCGAGAATGCCGCCGTGGTTGAGGCGCGCCGGCGTGCGCTTGAGGCGCGTGGACGCGGGACTGAAGGCCGTGATCGTGAGCGGCTCCCACCGCCGCCCCCTCCGTCCGGTAATGGTGGTGCTGCGCCGGAGCCGGGAACGCGTAGCTCGGAGCTGCCGCCGCCGCCCCGACCACGTCTCGAGCAGGTCTTCATCCCGCGCTCTGCGGAGATCGCTGCCGCCGAGGAGGCGTTGAGGTGGGGTTTGGTGGTGTTCGTCTCGGGGTCCAGGGAGAGGATCACGCCGGCGGAGGTGGAGGCGGCCATCATCGCCATGGTTCCGCGGGCCGCAGACAATTTCTCCACCAAGTACCGTTGGCCGTCGGATTTCCTCGTCACCTGCGGGAGCCGACGCATCCGTGACGACATTTTCGCGGAGGGCGTGGTTGACGGGAGAGGTTTCTCCCTGCGTTTCGCGCCGTGGAACCGCCAATTGCAAGCGACGACGTGCAAGATGAGGTTCAGGGTATCGTTGGAGCTGACGGGGGTTCCTGCCCATGCCTGGCACAAGGCGACGGCCACGGCGTTGCTAGGTTCCGCCGGCTGGGTGGAGGGGATCGGCGGCGGCTCCGCCCGGCGAGAGGATCTGCGAGGCATGAAGGTCTTTGCCTGGGTGGATGATCTCGAGGTCATCCCTAAGGCCAAGGCGTTGTACATTGAGGAGCCGGACGATCGGATGGAGGAAGACGAAGGTCTTGTGCTTCCAGAGGAGGCGCTTATCCCTCTGGAGAAGAACCTCCTGCGCTATGTGGTATCCGTGAGCCTCGTGCACTCTGTCGACACGCTGGCGGTGGAGACTGCTCCGGGGCGAGTCCAGGGAGGCGGCGCGAACGGCGGTGAGGACGGCAGGCGGCGTGGCCGTTCGTCCGAGGGTGGCCCTGCGGGCCGGGGAGAAGGGAGAGGGGATGAGAGATCCCGCGACCGCGGCCGCGATGGGTCACGGGACCGTGGGCGACGACATCAGGAACGGTCCGGGGAAGGGCGCCGGTCGGATGCTCGAGGGCGCCGCCGCGCCATCGCCGCGGAAGCTCCGCCGGCTGGGGACGAGAGCGAGGTGGTTTTCGCTGACGTGGGCTACGTCACTCGGGAGGAATCCCTGGGCCACGACCGGTCGTGGGTGGACCCCATGCTGGAGGAAGCGGTGATGTCCTTTCCTGAACTGCCGCGTGGAAAGAGTGGGCCCAACACTTGCAGCGTTCTGACCGAATCTGGTGAGAAAGCGTGTGCCGGGCAGTTAGAGGGGCTGCCTTTAATTCAAAATTGCCAGGAGGAAAGTGTGGAGGAGCTCGCGGACCCGGTCAAGGAGCCAGGGTGGGCCTGCGAGCAAAAGCTGGCTTCGCCAGGGCTACTTTCACCAGTGAGGAGCGGTTGCTCATTGTCGTGGAGCGCAAGTGGAGGGCGGGAGGTTTTCGGAGCGTTCACGCGCGAAGCTTCCCCAGATTCCGTCCTGGACATGTTCCCGGTCAGCATCTCTCCAATCGGCCTGGGATCTGATTTTGGGCCGAAGGCCGTGGACGCGCCTGGCAGCCCAGCGAGGCGCTCTCCTCTGCCAGGCGGCAGCAGCTTGGGCCGCGAGGGGTGCCTGCTGGAGTTTTCGGCCCGGCAGTGTAGCCTAGCATCGCAGCTCACTGCCCCTAGCCAGGAAGGAGAGGTCGACTCGGCGGGAACTGCGCGGCCGCTCGATGATTTCGTCTGCGTTAGCCTGTCGCCACATGCTAGCCAGGGACGTGACGGGAGCGTGGACGCGTCGCTGCAGGAGCCGTGTGAGCATGATGACGCCCTGGGGATCGCCGGTTTCCGTGCCGAGCACCGTGTCCCCATCTCGCCGGTTCTAAACAAGCCAAAAAGACGCTCCAGGACCAAAAGGATTCTTTCGGGGCCGGTTCGGAGGAGTGCTAGGCACTGTGGGAAGTTCGCAGCAGGCTCACCTGTGAGCAAGCAACAGAAGGAGCTGATCAGGAAGCTGGGCATTGCGAGGGAGGGAGAGAGGATCGGGGATGAGGCATTCGCCGCCTACCGTGGACTTTTCGACAAACCGATGCAGCAGAAGCACATTGATGTAGTTCTTGGCCTCTTCTGTTGGCAGCCAGACGCCCTGCCGTTGCCCGAGGATGCACCCGTGGAGTGCGTTGTGTAGCCCTCCTTCTCAGACAATTTCCATAGTGTGTAGGTGGTGCGTGCGTGGGTACTGAACTTGCAACCTCGCCATGTTGATGTCTGATCTCGTTTTCTGCGTCTGGAAGGCGCGTGGACTGAACTCTGGAGCTCGTAGGGCAGCGATCTTCCACCTAATCTCCTCCTCTGGCGCCAAGTTGGTATGCCTCCAAGAAACCAAGATGGCGCACATCGATGCCCAGATTGTGAGGGAGGCGTTGGGACCAGCCTTTGATGGTTTCTTCTTCCTGCCGGCGGTAGGCACCCGCGGGGGCATCCTCCTGGCGTGGCAGTCAGAATTTGTGGTGGCCTCCAACCCGCATATGACGTTGAACACGCTCACGGCCAGCATTTCGGTACGAGGCGAACCGGGCTGGTGGTTCACTGGAGTGTATGGCCCTCAGGGCGTGGAGGAGAAGCGGATTTTCCTCCAAGAGCTTAAAGACGTGAGGGACCTTCATGCAGGGCCGTGGATGGTGGCCGGAGATTTCAATCTCATTCTTGATCCGGAAGATAAGAACCAAGGGACGATACACCGGGCCATGATGGGCAGGTTCCGCCGCACTCTCTCATTGTTGGAGCTCAAGGATGTCTATCTGAATGGTCGCCGCTTCACATGGACGAACGAGAGGGCGCAACCCACTTTGGAGAAACTGGATAGGGTCTTCACGACCGTGGATTGGGAGGAGGCCTACCCGGATGCTCTCCTAGTAGCTGGCTCGTCGGGACCTTCGGATCACTGTCAGTTGCTTTTGCACCTTGCCCCGGATCTCCAGACGGGACGTAGATTTCACTTCCAGTCCTTCTGGACCAAGGTGGATGGGTTCCAGGAGGTGGTCCGAGATGCCTGGCTCTCAACGCCGCGAGATGTAAATCCCTTCAAAAACTTGGATTCCAAGTTCCGCGCAACTGCGAAGGCTTTGGCTAGTTGGGGCGACAGATTTGTAAGGAGCATTAAAATGCAAATTTTGGTGGCTAACGAGATCATCCTCCGACTCGATGAGGCCATGGATCGCCGACAGCTGTCGGAGGGGGAGAGGGGTCTCCGTCGTTTGCTCAAAGGGAAGCTCCTTGGGCTCTGTTCCCTGGAGAGGACCCTGGCTAGGCAAAGGGCTAGAATCCTGTGGATTAAGGAGGGCGATGCCTGTACCAAGTTCTTCCACTCACATGCTAGCCACAGGCGCAGAAAGAATTTCATCAACCACCTTCTAGTAGGCGGAATCAGGCGAACCGAGCATGAAGAGAAAGCTGAGGCGGTGGATGACTTCTTTGATGAGCTCCTAGGCGTGGAGGTAGATAGGCCGTTCTCATTGGCCCTGGATCAGTTGGGCCTTCCGGCGGTGGATATGGGACACCTCGAAGGGGATTTTACGGAGGCCGAGATTTGGGAGGCCATCCGGCATATGCCTTTGGATAAATGTCCGGGGCCCGACGGCTTCACCAACAGATTCTTCGTGGCTTGCTGGGGTACCATAAAGGTGGACATCATGGCTGCGTTTGACTCATTGGGCCGCCGGGATACCCGTGGATTTGGGGCAGTTAACCAGGCCCTTGTCACGCTGCTGCCCAAAAAGGATGGGGCAGAAGAGGTAAAGGACTTCAGACCTATCAGCCTAATCCACAGCATGGCTAAGCTGGTGACTAAGGTGATCTCGACTCGAGTGGCCACGGTCCTGCCGCAGCTGGTGGGGAAGCACCAGAGTGCCTTTGTGCGTGGGAGGTGCCTCCATGACAACTTCATGACGGTTCAGGGCACAGCCCGTAGGCTCCATAGCCTAGGTACGGCAACGGTACTCCTCAAGCTCGACATAACGAAAGCGTTTGATACGGTTAGCTGGGCCTTCCTGCTAGAGGTGTTGAGGAGTTTCGGCTTTGGAGGCCGGCTGATCTCCATTATTTGTGGAGTGCTGTCAACGGCGTCCACGAGGATTCTGCTAAATGGCCGGCCTGGGTCCAAGATTTTCAACAGGCGTGGACTGCGGCAAGGGGATCCCCTATCGCCCCAGCTTTTCATCTTGGTCATGGAGACTCTCCACCTGCTGATAGAGAGGGCTACGGCCCGTGGATTTTTGGACCGATTGGCCAGATCTGGACTGCACCATCGCACGTCCATTTATGCGGATGATGTCGTCACGTTCCTGCGTCCTACCGCGCGAGACCTTAGGGTGTTCGCCATGCTCGTGGAGGACTTTGGGGCGGCGTCCGGTTTGCGTACAAACCTGGAAAAGTGCTCGGCGCACTTGATCCGATGTGGGGACGAAGAAGTGGAGCTGGTCACTAGGGAGCTGCACTGTCAGATTCTCCCCTTCCCTCTGCGTTACCTTGGCCTTCCCTTGGGCCTCAGGAAACCCTCGGCGGAGCAACTGCGGTACTTGGTGGATGCTATTGCAGGGTACCTCCCTGGGTGGCAGGCGGGCCTTCTCAATAGAGGCGGTCGGCTGGAGTTGATCAAGACCACGTTATCGGCAGTGTCCATTTTCTCAATGATGTCGCTTGATCTCCCCGTGAAGACGTTGACCGAGATCAACAAAATCATCAGGGGTTTCCTGTGGAGAGGGCGCAAGGAGGCCCGTGGAGGACACTGTCTGGTGGCTTGGGACAGGGTCTGCATGCCCAAGGACCTGGGGGGGCTGGGGTTCCCGAACCTGAGGCTGATGAACCTAGCACTGAGAGCACGTTGGCTCTGGCTTGGGAGGACGGACACTTCGAAGCCATGGAAGGAGTTCAATATCCAGGTTCCGCGGGAGGCGAAGGCGCTTTTTGAGGCCGCGACTGTCTCGGTGTTGGGCGATGGAGCCTCCACTCTTTTCTGGATAGATAGGTGGCTGGAAAGAGGGCGCATTCGAGATCTTGCGCCGAATCTCCTTCTTAAGGTGCCCAAGCGGGCACGTTTGGCTAGGACGGTCCGAGAGGGGCTCGCCGGGGGGTGGTTGGAGGATGTGCCTACAGACCTAAACGCCCTAGAGATCCGCGAGCTCCTTGAGCTGGCCGAACATCTGACGGGGACCACCCTTACCGAAGGGACAGAGGACGAGCTCAGGTGGAACTGGGAGGCTAGCCTCTCCTACTCGACGCGCTCTGCGTACAAGGCGCTCTTCCAGGGATCGGTGAGGTTCGCTGGGGCTCTTCAGATCTGGCAATCCAGGGCGCCGAACAAGTGCAAGGTCTTCCTATGGCTAGCTATGAGGAATAGATGTTGGACGGCGGACAGGCTAAGCCGTAGAGGGTTGCCACACCCCGCGGCATGCCCCTTTTGCGACCAGCAAGGAGAGTGCATTGACCACCTCCTTCTGGGTTGCGCCTTCGCGCGGGAGATCTGGCACACTTTCTTCGCTAGGTGGGGTGGGACAGACTGGACCCCCTTGGCAGATGACACACTGGTGGACTGGCTCTCGGCCAGGCTGGTAGGAGGGCCGGACAGAAAGGACTTGTGGACAGCCATCAACCTTGTTTGCTGGTGCCTTTGGAGGCACCGCAATGGGATTGTATTTGATGGGCTTCGGCCGTCGGTGCAGAGGGTCTCTTCCTCGATCGAGGAGGAAGCCCAGTTGTGGTGCGCAGCAGGGCTTTTCAGGAGTAGTCTTCGGCTGGTGGATAGGTGGAGGTCTTGTGAGTAGTCGACCTATGTAAGGGGTGGGTTGCGTACTGTGCGTTTGTGCCAGACGCGTTGTAACGGCCTCTTGGCCGCTTCTTCTATGAAACCGATACGTCTCCCAGGACGTATCCTTGAAAAAAACTTTTTAAACTTTGACCAATATTATAGAAAATAACATCGACGTATAAAATCCAAGTATTGTGAAAGTATATTTCAAAACGGATCTAGCGATATCAATCTATGCTTTTACTTTTCTAAAGTTTGACTTTCATAAAAGAAAAAAAACGACATATTTGAGTTCGGAGGGAGTACAGGGTCAGTTTTTGTGTTATTTCACATCAGAGTACAGAATTCAGAGACGGGCTGGGCAAGAAACCTCGGTGCCGTGTCCGCGTGTGATTCAGACAAAATCGAACCAGACCCCAATGAAATCACGCCCACAAGATAAAACGCCTCTTACCCTCGATCCGCCCCCGCTTTAATCCAACTTGCCGAACAAAGCCTCCAGGCCTCGAACCCTAAGCAAACCCAAATTCCCCAACCTCGACCTGCTCTCCTCCGCGCCGCCATGAGCCGCAAAAACGTCGGCTCCTCCTCCGCCGCCGCCCCCGGCAAGAGGAAAAGCCTCTCTCTGTGTCAGCCATGCTAGCTTCGATGGACGGGCGGCGCCCAACGCCAGGCCCGCCAAGGGGGCTGCCAGACCCAAGCCCTCCAAGTCCAAGGCGCCCGTGTCGGCGTACGGAGACATCGACCTGCCCTCATCCGAAGAGGAGGAGGACGAGGCCGACATCGCCGCCGTCACCGCGAAGCCCAAGTCGGCTCGCGCCACCGTCGATCTCAACGCCCTCGCGCCGTCGGACAAGGATTCCAAGAAGAAGGACAAGCGCGAGATGTTGGCGGCCGTGGCCGCCGAGGCCGCCAAGCGCGAAGCGCTCCGCGACGACCGCGATGCCTTCTCCGTCGTGATCGGCGCGCGCGTTCCCGGATCCGCTGCGGCTGCCGAGGGCGATGCCGTTGATGGGAACATCAAGGACATCGTACTCGAGAACTTCTCTGTGTCCGCACGGGGAAAGGAGCTGCTCAAGGGCGCCTCGCTCCGGATCTCGCACGGCCGTCGCTATGGTCTCGTGGGGCCCAATGGCATGGGCAAATCTACCCTTCTGAAGCTGCTCGCTTGGCGGCAGGTTCCGGTGCCCAAGAACATCGATGTCCTTCTCGTGGAGCAGGAGATTGTTGGCGATGACCGTTCGGCGACTGAGGCAGTGGTTGCAGCCAATGAAGAGCTCACGGCCCTCCGGGCTGAGCAGGCAAAACTAGAGGCCTCTAACGACCCTGATGACAACGAGAAGCTTGCCGAGGTTTATGAGAAGCTCAATCTATGTGACTCAGATGCCGCACGGGCTCGTGCGTCCAAAATCCTTGCTGGTTTGGGGTTTGATCAGGCGATGCAGGCAAGGTCCACAAAGTCCTTCAGTGGTGGCTGGAGGATGCGCATCTCGCTTGCCCGTGCTCTCTTCATGCAGCCAACTTTGCTGCTCCTTGATGAGCCTACCAACCATTTGGACCTTCGAGCTGTGCTTTGGTTGGAGCAATACTTGTGCTCGCAGTGGAAGAAGACCCTAATTGTAGTGTCCCATGACCGGGATTTCTTGAACACAGTGTGCAATGATATCATACATTTGCATGATAAGAGTCTCCATGTTTACCGTGGCAATTTTGATGATTTCGAAAGTGGGTATGAGCAGAAGAGGAAGGAGATGAACAAGAAGTATGAGGTGTATGAAAAGCAGATGAAAGCAGCAAGAAAAACTGGGAGCAAGGCTGCACAAGATAAGGTTAAAGGTCAAGCACTGTCAAAGGCTCATAAAGAAGTAGCCAAGGGGAAGGGGAAGGGGAAGAATGTAGCGAATGATGATGATAGTGTGAAGCCAGCGGATCTGCCACAGAAGTGGCTTGATTACAAAGTCGAGTTCCATTTCCCAGAGCCTACTTTGCTCACACCACCACTCCTTCAGCTCATTGAGGTGGGTTTCAGCTACCCAGGTCGGCCCGACTTCAAGTTGTCAGATGTTGATGTTGGCATTGATATGGGAACACGTGTTGCCATTGTTGGGCCCAATGGGGCTGGAAAATCCACTCTTCTAAATTTACTTGCTGGTGATCTTACCCCAGCTGAAGGAGAGGCAAGAAGGAGCCAAAAGCTGAGGATTGGACGATACTCGCAGCATTTTGTTGACTTGCTGACAATGGAGGAAAATGCTGTTCAGTATTTGCTCAGGCTCCACCCTGACCAGGAGGGAATGAGCAAAGCAGAGGCTGTCCGTGCCAAGCTTGGAAAATTTGGCTTGCCAGGTCACAACCATCTTACTCCCATTGTTAAATTGTCTGGTGGTCAGAAGGCCCGTGTTGTGTTCACTTCAATATCAATGTCGCATCCTCACATTCTCCTACTGGACGAGCCAACTAATCACTTGGACATGCAAAGTATTGATGCTTTGGCTGATGCTCTGGATGAATTCACTGGAGGTGTGGTCTTGGTTAGCCATGACTCGCGGTTGATATCTCGAGTTTGTGAAGATGAGCAGAAGAGCCAGATCTGGGTTGTGGAGGATGGTACCGTGGAGAAATACGATGGATCGTTTGAGGATTACAAGGATGAACTAATGGCAGAAATAAAGAAGGAAGTCGAAGAGTAATGCTGCTTATATTGAGTTGCACATTGCTTATTCTTTGTAGAATGAGCCGGTTTCTTGTTCTGAAATCCCATGTACTGCTAGTAGCTTCTGTTCGCTTTGGTCTGCATAATATTCATATGTTTTTTCATATGCGCAATATCTATATGGTCAAGATGAGCTATTTTTCCTTTTGTATGTTACAATAGTTTGGGAATCTTGGTATAAAT